>PVKE010032727.1:0-18313 GCA_004027555.1 Craseonycteris thonglongyai
GGAAGTGGGGGGTAGTCTTATACAGCGAATATAGGCCTAAACCTATGTTTTAACTGTAAAATTAGGGGGTCGTCTTATAAGCCTGGTCGTCTTATACGCCGGAAAATATGGTAACCACTGTGCTGTACACCTGAAATTAATATAAAATAATATTTAACTTTAACTAATTAAAAAGGGGGGGAGGTGAATTTAAAAACAAACAAACACCTGTTGAACAAAGAAAGGATGATTATGTGATATGATAAGGATGCTAACTATGGCTACAATGACAGTTACATTACAATATATAATTGTACCAAATCAATGTTATACAACTTCAAATTATGCAATGTTCTATGCCAAATATATTTTAATTAAAAATATAAATAAATATCTACTTTTTGAATAAATAACACAAACCACAAAATGTCAAAAATATAGCTAACATACAATATTATATTAGTTTCAGGGGTACAACGTACTTATTGAACATTTATACACCTAATGAAGTGATCACCATGATATGTACAGCAACCAATGGTGATACAACGCTATAACAATATTATTGAATAAGCGTTCAATAGTATTTCATATTAATTTCAGGTGTACAGCATAGCGGTTAGACAGTTATATAATTGAAGAAGTGAGTTTCCTCGGACTAGTGTAGTACCCACCTGATACTCTACAATGTTATTATAACATCATTCCCTATGCTTTACTTTACATCCCCATTACAATTTCATAACTACTAATTTGTACTTCTTAATTTCTTTACTTTTTCACCCTGCCCCCAAGCTCCTCCTAACTATCATCCTCCGAAATCTAGTACCCATCTGAGCTATACATAGTTATTACAATATTATTGACTATATTTCTTGTGCTATATCCTATATTCCCATAAGTACTTTGTAACAACCAATTTTTACTTCTGAATCCCTTCCCCCCTTTTCACCAACAACATCAACCCTGTATCATCTGGAAGCAATCCAGTCTTTTTCTATATCTATGAGTGTGTTTCTGTTTTCTTTGTTTATTTTGTTCTTTAGATTCCATATATAAGTGAAATCAAATTGTATCTATCTTTCTTTGTCTGATACTGAAGTAAGCACATTCAGCACAATATCCTCAAGGTCTTTGGAGCTTTTAATCTATTTAAGTTGAAAGTAACTGTTGATGTTATTGCGAGTTTATTATTCATTATTTTGCTTTTTAAAAATTTTGTCTTGAAGAAGTCCCTCTAATATTTCTTATAACATGCTTCATGTTTCCCAGAGTTCTTGTAAACCAGCCTAATTACATTTTATTTTATTATTTTATTCTAATTATTTATTTTATCATTTCATGTCATTATTTCATTTCATTTCAATTTTAGTGTTTTGCTGTTTTTTTAATACAGATGTATTTTTATTGTTTTTGACAGAGACAGAGAGAGGCTGAGACAGAAAGAGACAGAGAAAAGGGGGAGGGCCCCAAACCCACAGTTGTACGTCATCTGTTTTCGACATGGTTTTGTTCTACACAGGTGGGTGGGGGCCACGCAGAGTGGGAACTGGGCTGGGGGCTTCCCTCATGGGAGGCACACCCACTTGAGCAGGGGGCCAACTGGGGGGGGGCGAGAACCAAACTGGGGGCCTCTTGCATGGGAAGCACACCACAATTCAGCATATGGGTCTGTAAGGGCTGGGACCAGTACTTAATCCTCGGTCCCTGGTGCTGCAAAGCGAGCGCTTAACCAGCTGAGCCATCCCAGCTTCCCTAATTTTTTTTTTTTTTTCTATTTCAATTGGGTGTTTTCTGCCACTTTGTCTTTAAAATCTCTGATTCAATCCTCTGCTTTATCTTGTCTGCTGGTGATTAGTTTTAGTGTAGTCTTCACTTCAGTTATTGTACCCTCCACTTAATGAGTAGTTCTTTTTTATGGTTTCTATGTTCCTTTTCTTGTGCTTGCTGTCTCTTTGTTGAAGTTCTCACTAAGTTCCTTGTACCTCTTTATAACTGCTGTTTAGAACTCTGCATTTGGTAGGTTAAGTGACTCTCTTTTATTTAGTTCTTTTTGTGGAGTTTTCTCCCATTTTTAAAATTTAGAATGTACTTCTTTGTTTCCTCATTTTATCTGTCTCTCTGTGTTTCTATGTATTAAGAGATCTGCTGCATCTCCCAGCCTTGGCTGAGTGGCCTTCTGCAGTATGTGGCTTGTGGGGCCCTGGCACAGTTTCCCTGTTCCCCTATGCCAGGTGTTCCAGGAGTGTCCCTTGTATGAATTGTGTGTGTCCTCCTATTATAGTTGAGCCTCAATTGCTATTGGCACATCAGTGGGTGGGATTGACCACTAGGTTGATTGGCTGTGGGGTTTGGCCATGCCCACAGTTTACAGGCTTCTACATGGGGGTCTTACCTTATTAAGTGAAATTTGTCCCAGCAAAGTTCTGGTGCCCTCTGCATGTGATGCTGTGGGGCTCACTGGGCAGTGCTCTGCTGTGCTCTGAAGCTGGCCTCCAAGTATGTTAGTTCTGGGGCTTCTTGGAAGAGACTCCAATGCAGGTCACTTCACCCCTCGCCTGTGACTGGCCAGGTAATACCTGGTAGAAGCAACAAAGTGATTCACAAATGTTTGCTGTGTGTGCTACCTGGAGGCATGTGGAAGAGGCCATGCTATGAACTGAGGGTGGCTGCCACCAATACCGGAACGGGTAGCTTCATTAAAAGCCAGGGCACCCCAAGGCCTGCTCTCACTTGCTGGCTCCCTGATAAAGCCTCATGTGGTACACAAGTTCAGTGAGGCAGGGTCTCAGGGAGTCAGTAGAGAGGGAAGAGTTATCACCAGGTTAATGTAGATTCTGGTTTGGTGCCAGGAACTAATCAGAAAATGCCTTGGAGCACACCAATCCCTCAGGGGCCCAACGACTCTAATAGTCCTCCGTGGAACAGTGCAATGTGGGCTGGGCTGGCTTCTCTTGAGAAACTGCAGCTAATGTTGGTGGAATGGGTAGAAAGTGGTTCCAATTGATCTCACCAGACCATTCAGATTGGGATTTGGCCGTGTGGGGGAGGGCTCAACACAGGAAAGACAGTGCCCACCTGCTGACTGCAGGGGAGGAGAACCTCACTCAGGAAAAATGGTGACCATTCTCCAGCCCTCTCTCCAAAGCCACACACCTCAGTGTGTACCCTGTGTGCCTCTGACTGCCCCCGCATCACTGTCCCTTCTTTAGGGCCCAGGGTGAATGCCTGTGCGTGACTGAATTTGTGGGCAGGTTCTTTAAAAAGACACTGGACTCCCACAGCCTGTACCACCCGGATAGTTGGAATCCCCAGTTTTTCACAGTCAGGTACTGTGGGGCTCCTTTTACAGGAATCAGTACTACAAGCTTGGGAGCCCAGTGTGGGGCTGGGCATCTCTCCTCCAGGGGGAACCTTCCTGGCTGAGATAGCCCTCCTGATTTTCAACTGCCACACTAAGGTTTGGGGCCTGTCCCTTTCACCTCTCTGCCCCTCCTACCAGTCTCCATGTGGCTTCTTTTTATCTTTAGTTATAAAACTTCTCTTCAGCTAGATCACAGATGGTTCTCCAGTTTGATCGTTCTACAATTTAGTTGTTGTTTTAATGTGTTCACGGATGGAACCAGACATAGTGTTTATCTAACTCTGCCATCTTGAATCTTGCCAGGTGTCTTTTAAGTGTTAACACAACTTTCTCAAAACTGCCTCTCTGTGTCCTAGGAATTAACAGAGGCGTTTGGAAGGTAAGATCTACTCATTATTTTAACAATTTTTTTAAAAAATATATTTTTATTTATTTTTGACAGAGCGAGAGATACAGAGAGAGAACTGAACTGGGGGAGCTCCCAGTTCAGCACATGGGTCCACACGGGCTGGTGCCGGGACTCGATCCCCAGTCCCCGGGGCTGCAAAGTGAGCGTTTAACCCACTGAACCATCCCGGCTTTCCCTAATAATTTTTTATATTTTCATTATAGAGCATATTTATTTAAGCAACCTCAGAGTTTCCATTTTATAAAAATTCCCCTTACCAACAGGAAAGAATATTTATAAAGTGTTCTGACATCTCTAAAGTTAAAGTGACTTTTAAAATTGTTTAAATTGCCAATTTGAAATTAGCAATGCCTAATCAATAAGAAATAATGTTTTTATGAAGCTTGTTTTGACACTTCTGATATTAAAACACTTTTAAGCCCATCCTTCTAAACTTAAGGAAGAATGATGAAGGTCTCTGTGCCTGTCTGTGTGTGACATCTCTACGTGAGGTCTTAAAAGAGAACACACTCTCCTGGTCCTCTGGTTGACTTTGCTGTTTATTTTTTCTTTGTTTCCTTCCTTACACAGAAATGTTACCCAAATTTCAGGGCATATACCCTTTATTTTTTCTCCCCAAACTATCTTTTAGTTTACTATATTCATACAATTTTTTTTTAAATTTAATTTATTTATTTATGACAGGAAGGGAGAGAGATACAAAGACAGAGACAGAGAGAACTGAACTGGGGTAGCTCCTAGTTCAGCACATGGTTCCGCATGGGCCGGGGCCGGGATTCGATCCTCGGTCCCTGGTGCTGCAAAGTGAACGCCTAACCCACTAAGCCATCCTGGCTTCCCCATACAATTTTTTTTTTAAGATTTATTTTTATTATTTTTGACAGAGAGAGAGATACAGAGACAGAGAGAAGGGGAAGGGCCCGGAACAGTCTCCATAGTTGCACATCATTGGTTTTTCCACATAGTTTTATTCCACAGGTGGGTGTGGGGCTGCAGAGGGCAGGAACTAGGCCAGGATCTCACCCCGGTGAGAACCAAACTGGGGGCACTCCCTAGTTCAGCATATGGGTTCACACGGGCCAGGGCCGGGATTTGCTCCTCGGTCCCCGGGGCTGCAAAGTGAGCACTTAACCCACTGAGCCATCCGAGCTTCCCCCCATACAAATTTTTTTATAGATCAAGAGTTTATGAAATCATAGGAACTTGCAGTCCTAAGTAACCCCAAAATACTAAGCAGGCACCTATGTATTTCCACTGGAAAACCTAAGTAGGAGGTATGGAAGAAGAGAAGACAAATAAAAGGGGGTAAATAAAAAAGCAGGTGGAAGCACAGGATGTGGACTACTCTGCTTGTAGGGAAACTGCTCTGTCATCTACAATACTTATGCCTATTTGGAAATCTCTCATCAGAGAGAACTCTCAATTAAAAACCATAGGAGAAGCACTTATTGCAAAACAGAAAAACATTTTGCTCAAGCTTGTGAGAACACATAAATAGAAATTCTATAAAATCCCTTTCCAACTATATTTACATAAAATATATCCCATTGTTATTGATCCACACAACTTTTAAATCAGTTATTTTCAGAATGGTAACCTGGACAAAGCTAGTAAATGAATGTGTATATAGGTAGATTGTTGGGGTCAGTGACCATAAATGATAAACAATAGGTAATAATTGTGTGGGAAGTAAAAAAACTTATCTTCTGATGTCCTTGTATTTATAACTATTAAATCTCAGATTTAGAGTGAAAACAATTTGTTGAATCAGGGGTTCAATAATAAAAACTATGGTCTTGACTCAAAGTTTTCATAAATAAAATCTATATGTGTTGAGGGGATTTAATGAATGATGAAATATGTTTTGTTTTTAAGATTTTGAGAAGAGGTGTGTGTGTGTGTGTGTGTATATGTGTGTGTGTGTGTGTGTGTGTGTGTGAGAGAGAGAGAGAGAGAGAGAGAGAAAGTGGGGAGGGCCCAGAGCAGTCTCCATAGTCGTACCTCATTAGTTGTGATATGGTTTCATTCCACACAGGTAGATGTGGGGCCACACAGAACAGGAACTGAACTTGGGGTCTTCTGCATGGGAGGCAGGAACCTTCCTCACAATCCCAGCTGTTACCAACTGTGCTGCAGCTGGAACATGGGTTTGCACTGGCCAAGGCTGGGACTCAAACCCAAGATCTCATGATTGCAAGGCAAGTGCTCAACTGTTGAGCTATCCTGGCATCCCCAAATGATGAAACATCTTACATTTCACTTTTGAGGCTTTAACAGGTCTCCATAATCAGAGTTGAAATTATTGTTTTGAAATCTTCAGAAATGTACACTTGATTCCTTAGGTAAATTATACATGAAAATATGCTTCATGCATTTTCTAAATTTATGATTACTTTAAATGATATTGAATCCCAGAGTGTCTGAGCTTTGAAACAGAGAGAAAAAGAATTCCTGCTGGCTTTTAAAATAACACTCCTTTTTTATTTTATTTTATTTTTTTAAAAAGATTTATGTTGGGGGAAGCTGGGATGATTCAGTGGGTTAAGCGCTCACTTTATAGTGCTGGGGACCGAGGATCGAATCCCGGCCCTGGCCCATGCGGACCCATGTGCTGAACTGGGGATTTCCCCCAGTTTAGTTCCCTCTCTGTCTCTGTATCTCTCTCTCTCTCTCTCTCTCTCTCTCTCTCTCTCTCTCTCTGTCAAAAAAAAAATGTATGTTATTGTTTTGAGACAAGGTGTGTGTGTGTGTGTGTGTGTGTGTGTGTGTGTGTGCGTGAGAGAGAGAGAGAGAGAGAAAGAGAAAAAAAGGGACAAGATCACTTTTTATTTAAAATGCATATCCATTATAGAAATTTTGGAGATGCATATATGCAAAAAAAGAAAATATCATGCATAATTCTAGCATTTAGAAATCAAGACCAGCGTACCATCTCATTGCATACTGTTTTCTCCATAATTTATAATGGCCACATGATATAATGTTGTATGGGTATAGCATATTAACCAGTGATTTATTGTTAGAAACTTAGGGTTGTGTTCCATTTTTTGTTTGTTTGTTTGTTTTTTCTTTTTTGCCAAAATACATGAAATGGCAATGAAGACTGCTGTAACATAAATTTTTGTACAAATCCCTCTGATCTTCTGCCATGAAGTTTGGGCAGAAACCGAACTTACATGAAGAGAAAATGTAAAAGATGGAGGCAGCGTCCTGCTCTGCTGCATCTGGGCTAGAGTCTGACCCTTGCCTCACGGGGGCTGGGAGGCAGACTCCTCATTCAAAGGTTGTCTGCTCTGCAGGGCTTCATGGTTAGAGAATGAGTGCGAGGACCTGCGAACGTTCTGGGCACACCTGTTATCAGGTTTAGGAAGAGGGACAGCTATCCTGGGGATGGTAGCTGTGACTAAGTGGAGGAAAGGAAAGGCTACAAATTGGGAACTGTAAAACTAAGGGGCAAATGGGTGGGTGGAGGACAGGTGGAGAGTCCTCTCAGTATATAAGCTATTAATATAGCCTATGGATTAGAAAGACACATCTCCTAGGGTGCTGCATGCCCTCAGGTGGGTGCGGAGGAGATAACAGGCTGCTTCCTTGATTTTTTGCCCTGAACAGGGACAGGGCCCACTTTGTACTCTCCTGAAACAACTTCAGTGAGTCCTTCAAGCCCATGAGTTATAATTCTTTAGCCTGGCCTATAGTAAACGAATGCTCCTTCTCCTCTCCGCTCCAGCCTCACATGGCCACTCATTACCAAAGCAGAGTCAGGCCTCTGTACCCTGGGCTTAACTGTCCTTCCTCACCTGCAAAGAATTTGTCTGTGGACCTTCTCCAAAGTCTTAGGTGGAGCCGATTTCTCCTCACCCTTATTCCAGTAGCAACCTCAGCCTCAGGTCAGCTTTTCACACATTGCTTCCCCATGTGAACCTCTCCATGGTAAGGACTGTGGTTCCGTGTGCCTGTCTTCTTGGTGCCAAGAACAAAGTCTGGCACACAAAAAGCAGTTTTTCAGTTTTTATTTATTTTCGAATGAACAAGTTTGGATGTTTGAAATCACTAACTCAGGAATTTGCACATGAATATTGTTAAGTAGCATCAATTAGCCAATACCTACCCTTATAATAAATCATTCATGCAATCCATTGAGCTGGTTATTAAAATAGGAGGGAAATAAAACAATTTTATTGTAAAACAATTTTTGAAAAATCTGTTGCTTTTCCTTATATCTTGATTTAAACCAAAAGAAGTCAAGCAACAAAAAACATGTAACATCATGCTATATTGTTTCAGAAATATGGATCTCTCATTGCCTTGGTCCAGTTAAGTATTCACAGGAATAACAGAGCATCTCTGAATTCATGTTAAACCAAGAACTGGGTCCTAACACATCACTTTATTACAAAATTTAGTATAATGAAATCTTTGTGCCTTAAAAACAACAAGGAGAGCAATATACAGATAGAAGTTCTTATCTAATGGTTTTAAATAATAGAAACATACAGTAAATGTTTCAAAAGTAAATATAAACTAAGCTATGACTTCCAATGGTCTTTATTTTATTTATTTTTTTTGGTGAATGATATTTTATTTGGTCATTTTTGTTGACATCTGAAACTCTGGAAAATCACAATTAGCATCATTGCCTAGAAGCTTCTTGTAGACACGAGAACAAGTTTTAACCTCGTGTTCCACATTGTTCTGCTGTGCTTTGTCTAAATGAACTTTTGTGAGCTGGCTGTCATTCAGTTTCACACAGATTATCTTGTCCACAATCTCACTTGGAAAAATCAAGACCTCCAGGATCTCATCATGCATGGTTGTCAGAGAACGGCTCCTGGGATGCTTTTGTTTATTTTTTGTATGGCTTTTTCAAGTTGGCTTAGGTAGAATTTTCATCTGAGCAGTAAAGACAGTGTGCTTCCCACTGAACTATTTCTCCAATTCACATAGTAGCCAGATTTGGATTTTCTGGAAAGATTTCAGTTGAGGAACAGGAACAAAGATTATAATAGTTTACTGAACATTACCAACTTCAATTTCCTGAGCAGCTGTTATGTGCAGTTCCCATATCTGGATCTTGAGATCCAAGTTAATTTCTAGCTCAAGGAGAGCCTGGGAGATGACAGACTCAAACTCATTTGGCATCTTACTACTGGGCTTCATGATCTTGTTTGAATTGAACTTGGCATTCTCTTTGTTGAGTGCTGGCCTAGGAAGAGTGCTGTCAATGCTATTTAATTCTTTCTATAGTATTTAGTTCTTAGAAAGAGCCACCCAAATTCATGATGTAGATAAGGCCAGAAAACCTTGTGTTGTGGCCATTTTAAGATTTATTTATTTATTTATTTATTTATTATTGTTTTTGACAGAGAGAGACAGAGACATACAGAGATAGAGAGAAGGGGGAGGGCCCAGAACAGTCTCCATAGTTGTACATCATTGGTTTTTCCACAGAGTTTCATTCCACAGGTGGGCGTGGGGCTGCACAGGGCAGGAAGTGGGCTGGGGTCTCACCCTGGTGAGAACCGAACTGTGGGCACTCCCCAGTTCAGCATATGGGTCCGCACAGCCGGGGCCGGGATTTGATCCTCAGTCCCCGGGGCTGCGAAGTGAGCGCTTAACCCACTGAGCCATCTTGGCTTCCCCTGTTGTGGCCATTTTAAGTGAAAAATGTAAAGGTTTTAAAAGTACCCTCCAAACATTTGAACTTTATTTTAAGGGTTAGAATTTTCTATAAGGAGAATTTATTTTGGATGTCACCCTAAGAAGTGAAATTAATTTAATACTACAAGATATGGGTATAAAGTGGGTTTGCCTGCAAAGGGTCATGCCATAGAACCAAAGAACAAAGTCATAAGGAGCTCCAAAATCAAAGCAAGATTTTCCTATTTATTTTGGGGCATCTCTGTCTTCCTATAAATATAAATAATTTGGGGACAAGAAATGTATGCACTGTGTATAAAGGATGGTGAGGTCCTTGGACACAGGCAATGAAGGACATGACACCATTTCTGAAGGAGTTTCCAAGGGATTGTTACCCTTGAAGATGATGCAAGATGAGAGTTCCTAAAGGAGAACAAGTTTGCACTTCACCTACATTTTCTTTCTTACAGTCACATTTTGTCTAAATAGAAATTGTTAGTATTTTAGAGCTTTTGTTCTGCTTAAAATTATTTTAATAATAACCTAGATAATATAGTATTTCAGAACATGCATGAGAGGCACACACAATGTGTTGTTGCTTTTGGGGAGGATCTGAGGAAGTTGGAGGTTAATATAACAAAGGGACATATGATGGAAAACAAATCATAATTCTTGAAATTTATAAAGACAGCTCATATAAAATGTAAGACCCACCCAAGGTATTAATAAAATAAGTTCTCAAATTGTTCACAGTCTGTGCCCACTGGGTAATGGGGACTTAAACTTTATATTTTGGGTTCTACTGTGTGGATCTTTGAAAAATTACTATTATACATGCCTTTCTTTTAATAAGGAAAAAAACATAAAATAACTATAATTGATACACCCTTTCAAAATAAATAGCTTAGATTGGGGGTCCTCAGGCTATGATTCAACATGTTGAATCTTTGAAAGATACTGCCTTCATAGACTGTGTAGTTCTGTTCTTTTGATTTGACACGTGTTAACTATAACAAAATGGTACAGAAAGTAAAAAAATGAGATAACATCTATAGAATTTCTCTAAAATCTACACCTCAGTGGAAGATCGAGGAAACACTGTGGGCTTACAGCAGAGCCTTCTCTCTTTTCTCCAAAAATCACCATGTTTTTACTTATTCTCAAATTTATCTAATGCCATGAAACTAAATATTTTCAAATTAAATTTAATATAATAACAGTACAGAATTATAATGCCAAATAAGAATACTATTGAAGAAATGTCCCAGAAGAATCACTGCTGTTTTACTTCTATTTCCTGAAAAATGTAATTTTCTCTTTTGTTCTCCACACTGGGTGAAATGAGATTGTGTCTTACCAAAGCATTTGTTTGTTACTTGTTTATTAATAGGGGACCGATTAGGCCTTTTAAATGAAATGCAATTCAATAGAATTAGTTCGCAAATAACTAGAGCTCATATGGTTAACTTTGTTTTTGACTTTAGCCTATCAGGTGCAGATCTCTGTAATTAAAGAATCCTAATTCACAATTCTCTGAATCACCGCGTTTGGAAGGCAAGTGTCAGTAATTTTTATTTCACAACACAGTGCCCCAGACAGTAATAAGCCAGAACAAAACACGTGCAGGTTTAATCCGGTAACAAAGCATGTCAAATACTTATCCTGAAACAAAGGAGTCTGGCACATGAAGTGTGAACCTCTGAGGTGTCCCTGAGGGGATGTTATATTTTGTGATCTGTACCTTTTCACAGCTTCTGCTGACACTTTTTTTTTAAAGAGAAAGTACAGGTATAAGTACTCAGAACAAATCATTCTTAATGGAATTTATGGGAGCCAAAGATACAAACACACATGCATGCACAGATATATAAATGCACATATGCACACACGTGTATACTCACACACAAATATATATCAATGCAAATAAAGATGCAGCTATATTAAGTGAAATATACTTAAAGAATGGTATTTGTTTATTGTCAAGTAATTTTGGCCCAAATACCATAAGAATAAGAAAGGCTATACAGTGATACCTTGGAATCAGAACTTAATCCATCCCAAAACCCTATTCAAGTTTCAAAATGTTAAAGTTGCAAGATGAATGGGTGTTTGAATAAAGCTATGGGCCATACAGTTGATACGTATGCCTCGAACAATGTGTTGGCATTCAGATTCCAAAGCAGCATTAGGATTCTGAGGCTAAATTTGCTTTATTTTTTAATTCAGATTCCAAGTTGTTTGAGTTTTGGGGCATTTAGATTCCAAGGTATCACTGCATTTAACTCTTAGGAAAGTGTGTAAAAGTTTGACTTTTGTCTATAGGATTCCCAACAGCTATCTTAGATCGCAGAAATAAACCATCAAGTTATCACTGTTTGATGAAGAATCAAGAGGCAGGAAGATTTTCTATAGCTCTCTTATGGTAGTTCCAGGAATCCTGAGTAAGAACCTGGCACTTAAGACCCATGATGTATGGAGCAACCAAAGAGCCAGTTAGGAGAAAATTTGCAAAATACATCTTGCATAGTACACATTTCAGAGCTAAGTCCCATCCAACAGTGGATATGGTTGCCTCCCTTAGGTATGGACAGCCCAGTTGGCCAGCCAGGCACCCTCCTAAGGTTACGCCTCTCCCCATGGGGTGAAGAGTCCATAGATCCATGGGGACTTGAACATATAAAGGCCTGCTCACCATGACTCGGGTATCTGGTCCCCAGAACATGTCCCTCTGCCCTGAACAGACCCGAGCCCATTTCCAAGGTCCTCACTGGCTTTTACTAAGATCCATTCTGAAGGCAGAGTCTGTAGCAGGGGTACACACTCTAGGCCTGAAGGAGTGACCAAGGGCTGATTGTTGTTGTGGCTGTGGCTCAGACTTGCAGGCTGACGTACCCACAGGTATGTACTCAAGGCATTTGGTGTGACAGACAGGACCCACCTCAGGTGAAGGTGATTGGATATATTTATTCACTTTTCCTAGCCTTACATTATTAGAAAATGGCCCTGTCACATTTCTATTTATTTATTTATTTATTTATTTATTTATATTGTTAAATTTATTGGTATCTACCCAGTCACATTTTTGCAGAGAAAACTTTCCTGGGTCAACTTAAGGCCTCAGGCTCTCAACAGAATGATTTGCTTATCTTCTTTCCATTTTTCTTTCTAGTCATGTCCAAGAACCTTTCTTTAGTGGCTTTCCATGGTTATTGGACATCCAATGACAGACATATTTTCAGTTATAATTATGAAATAAAATAAAATATAAAAATGCCTGATAAAGAAACACAGTAAAGATTTTCTTATCTTGGCCAGTGTGTGTGTAAGTATGTATGTATGTATACATGTATGTATATATGTCATCTATCTATTATCTATCATCAATCTATCATCTATATCTGTATGTATATTCAAACCAGTCTAAAGTAAAAATAAAATTTTACAGCATGAGGAAGTACATAAGTAATGGATTAAAATATTTTAATTAACATATTTTTTGAAAAGGGAAAATGTCTACATATTTGTTGCAATAATGAACAATGCATTTCAGCTTAACCAGTAAATCATAATTATATGAATAATAATTTATAAAATTGTTTTATGTTAAAGGTATTATTTCAAATATTGAAATTTTCTTTGTTACTTTCAGTTTTATATTCCATCTATAAGTCAATAGATTAGTGGTTACCTAAGGATAAGGAGGAGGTGGGTGGAGGAGTAGGGAGGAGGCATCAAACATATGGTAATGAAAAGACAACTGACCTCTGGGTGGTGAGCACATAATACAATACATAGACGATGTAATGTAGAATTGTACACCTGGAACTTATGTAATTTTTACCAACCAATGTCACCTCAATAAATCTAACAATTGATTAAAAATTATTTCAGGCATGAACTAAAGTTTGCATTTACTAAACAAAAATATTATAGCTTACAATTTGTATTCTGTTTCTCTGTTTTGAATTGTAAATACAAACAAAAGTACTGCATAGTTACAATGAATGACTATGACTAGAATAAATAATTGAAGTGACTAAAATTTTGTTTCATTTTCTATACATTTACTATCTGTTATGAACTTAATTGTGTCCCCCTTAAATCTAGTAAGATTGTGGTCTTTATGAAGAGAGGAAGAGATACCAAATATCTCTTTTCACATACGAAAGACAGTGTGAGTGTACTGTGACAATGTGGCCATCTACAAACTGAAGAGAAGGGCTTGACTAGAAACCAGCATTGCAGGCACTTTAATCTTGAACTTTCAGCCTCTAGAATTGTGAAAAAATTATTTTCTGTGTTTCAGCCACCTAGCCTGTGCTAACTTGTTATGACAACCCAAGTTAACTAATACACTAGTATTATTTCATCGTTGTTTTGAATGTACTGTTTAATCTCAGGAATGTGTGGTACAATAGGAAATGAAGATATTTGCTGTCACTTAAAGAAAACTTGAACAATGCCAAACCATCTGCCATAAATTCTTGAAAGAAAGGTGTGCAGCTCAGTTAGTGTGAGTGGGGGCCAGCTGGGAAACTGGGGTTCTCTGCATTAATGGCTATGTAAAATACCGTTTGTAATTAAAGAATGTATAACTAAAACATGTTAATTTGAAGGTTAAATAGATATTTTTATATATAAAATCAACGATAACATTATCAGTTGTTCTAAACATTAGAGTATAGATAAAAACATTTTTCAGGAAGACAAGTTATATCATTGACATTGTTTAAAGTTGCCAGCACACAGAGATAATAAAAAGTAGACAGATTTATAGTTGATCTTATCATTTTTTTAAAAATTCTCTGCAAACTGCATTACCCCTTATTACCTGCACTCAGTGGGACCACTTACACAGCCTTTCCTTTCATAGTTATCACCTCTCCTCTATTCTCGGTTTTCCAAGAAGTAGCCCATTGACCTCATGGGACAGTAGCCATAGTCAATGCAATGGGTCTCATCATCACATAATAATTCAGTTATTGTGAGGCCTGAAGGATGGGAGCTGACCACCTGCTACTATCCCCTCATGGTTTAAGTATAAACAAAACCTCCTAACACAGTTAAGAAGTATTTCCCTTAGTTTATGATGGCCCTAATTCATGCCAGAGGTAAAAAAAAAAGGAGTGGTAGAAAATATGTTGAGCATCTGTCCAGCTAAGAAGGATTTCTTAGACTATAAGATTTTTTGCTTTGTCAGCAAGTGATAAAGGAGCAGTCTTCTTGGAGTCTATTTTCAGTTAGATCTCGTGAATTAAGTTATCATGGCAGATAGTGTTGACAGTTAAAAGACCTGAATTCTACTACTGCCTCTGATACTAATGTTCCATATGATTTAATACTTCTTTGAGTTTTGGCATCTCCAATGTTACTTACAATTAAAAAGGTATATTTGTACTATGATTAGTCTCTGGAGAACTATGAAGTGGAGAGGGTCTTTGGTTGGTTTTAGAAACCATGGAGGAAAATCTGATTGCTAAAATGAAGGAAAGATAAGAAATTCTAGCTCTTCTTTCTGAAGTTTTAAGCAGCTCTGTAGCTGAAAGCCTTATCATTCATCTCTGCTTCAAACTATTATGTCTTCTAAGAGCTCCACTGGTCTTCCATATCATTAATTACTTGAATATTAACTGTCTTCTTGGTGTAGAACAGAACTCTACCCCTTCATTTTATGGAGCAGAAATACAAAGATTGTGTCTTGGGGGAGAAGAACCACCTAAACAAACCATTAAAATTATGTTTTTAAAAAAGAATTTGTCAATTTCAAAATATGTATTATAGGGGATGCTGGGATGGCTCAGCAGGTTGAGAACCTGTCTTGTAGCCCCAGGATCCAAGTATTGAATCCCGGCCCCAACTGTGAGGACCCATATGCTGAACTTGCCCACAGTTTGGTTCTCACTAGGGCAAGCTTCCCCTGTGGAAGGTCCCCAGCTCAAGGGGTCATGCCTCTCATGCTAGAGGCCCCTGACTGGTTCCTGCCCTGTGCAGCCCGGCTCCTATCTGTGGAATGGAACTATGTAGAAAACTAATGATAACAACTATGGAGACTGCTCTGAGCCCTCCCCCTTCTCTCTGTCTGTGCCTTTCTCTATGTCTCTTTCGCTGTCAAAAAAAAAAAGTATAATATTTCAAAGAGATGGTGGCATTAGAAAAAAAATGTAATAACTACTTTTAAGGGGAAATCATGCCTAATACATAGTGGGAGCTCAGTATAGTTATTGAACAAAAAGGTTGTCATCTTCTTAGGAGAACACAATGGCTCACTTTTTTCCCATCTAATTCTTTAGAAGTAAAGAATACATAAATATATTCATATTTTTGTATCACACTGGCAAACTTTATGACTAAAAATAAACAGAAAGAAGAGGAATAAATGGGGGAGGGGGAGTAATAGTATCCATGAGTTGCAATGATAAAATTAGCATTAGGAAGAGAAGTCCAGGAGCCCAACTCTCTGGCCTGAGTCAGACTGCTGAGATATCTGGGCAAGTTCAGATATCCAGTAACCTCTCTGCAAAGTTAAGGCCACAAGTCAGAGTGTACAACAGCCTTCTTGAATGTCTGGACACGGTGATATATAGCAGATGATAAGAAACCTTTAAACAAGGGCAGTGGAAGTGCTGGACACAGATGTTTGGACAGCTAAAGAACTTGTAGACCATTGGGGTTTTTTTTTCACCTCATTTTGAGTTCTCTTTTTTGTATAATAAACTCGTAAATAAATAAGGTTCCTGAGATGCCAGTATAGCTCAGTGGTGCAACTAGTAACTGCTGGGACGGCTTGGCAGCAAAAGTTTTTGCCTGTCATGTGAGAGGCCCACAGTTCAGTTCCTGCCCTGCATGACCACACATCCACCTGTGTGGAATAAAACCATGTCATATCTAATGATGTACAACTATGGAGACTGCTCTGGGACTTCCCCCCTTCCCTCTGTCCCTCTCTCACATCTCAAACAATAAAAATAAATGAATAAATAAATAAATAAACAAATACAATTTTCTAGAATCATGAGGCCTAAAAATGGAATGTATAACACAGCATTCTGACAGTGATCTAACCAGACCATCAGCATAAAATGCCTGAGATCAGGAAAGTCAGCACTTACGGCAAAAATATATAGATTTCCAGGAGATTGCAGGGTGGGTCCTCTTGAGTACTTTACATCCTTCCTAGTTAAGACAGTGATATTGATACCCAAAATCTATTACCTTATTCACTGTTTATTATAAGTAGACACCAGGTAATAGCTTATTATAGAGTAATTTCAACTGAAGATAACTGGGTAGAATAGAAATGTTCTAAAGTCTTTTTTTTTAATATTTTAATTAATTTATTTATTTTTGACAGAGAGAGAGACATAGAGAGAGAGAGAGACAGAGACAGAGAGACAACTGAACTGGGGGAGCTCCCAGTTCAGCATATGGTTCCACACAGGCCGGGGCCGAGACTCGATCCTCGGTCCCCAGCGCTGCAAAGTGAGCGCTTAACCCACTGAGCCATCCCGGCTTTTCCTAAAGTCTTTTTTTTAGACTGAGATTCTATGATTGTGTGATTGTGTGATTTGACTTTATGGGGATCACAGTGCCTGCTTTGCCCCTCTGAGGATGAAGAAACATTATGCAGATTGTTCCCAACAGGAAGATGCTCAAATAGTGTCAGTTTTTCTCTTAGCAAGATTTTGAGAAAGAAAAGCAATCTTTGATATGGTCTGAAAAACATTCTTAAACTTAAAAGTGAAGACCAAGTTTCTGTTTCCTCTGGTCCTGACCATGGCCAACACGCTCCATCAAAATAAACCTCAGGTTACAGGAGAAGCTACATGGGCACAGAGGAAAAATAAGAACAGAAAGAAGTGGGCACCTGGTAAAAACGGTAACTTGAACAAAATGGAAATAAACAGTGAACTGCACCAAAATGGAATGTTCCATTCAGAGAAAAAAACCTTCACAGACATTTTTTTTGTATTTTAGGTCCACTATTTTAGACTCTCAAAATTAGTTAAGGCAACATGTTCTAAAAGATATGGACTTAGTTCAAAAAGAAAATATCATTTCAACTTGATTGATATCTCTTCCAGAAAAGATTTTCTGAACTACTCCAATATAAATTGCATTCCTTCTATTGAATCTCAATTTATAAATAAGAGAAAACTCAATTTGACCATGAATGCACCTTTGCTTGGATGGTGTTCCTTCTGTAGAGTGCATTGTTATTAATAAGGATTTAATTTTTACCTTGCCCCTTCCAATTTCTTATTAGAGAAAAAATTGACATCAGATAAAAAGGAAAGGACCATAAATGAAGTTCTTCTTTGTCTATTAGACTTTCAACTTCACAGTTTCATACTTTTTTTTTTTTTTTGCATTATATAACATGGTCCTGTATTGGTAAAGTTACCTATTTATGCAACAATTCTTTAATATATATCTGATATCTACTAATTATGAAGTATCAGTCATTCAAGCATAAAGGAAGAATGTCCCTTTACTTAGAAGCAGCCATCTCTGTTGAGAGAGATGCACTTATAAGGCAGTGATGGCAATGCAGATAAATAACTGCCTCACTCTAAGGAATGTACACAAGTGGGAGACAAGTGAATCTATACTTTATGGGAAATAGCATGATCAGGGCTGCCATAAAAGTATTATTTTTTAAATAAAATTGTTGTGGTGAAAATTGTAAAAGAAATGGTTCAAAGGCACATGTTAAAATTTCTTCTGAAGGCACACTATTACACAAGTTTTTTGTGGGTAAGGCTATAGAAATTTGTACTTCTTAATCCGTTCCCCTTTGTCACACAGCTCCCAACCTCCCTCCCCTCAGATAACCATCAACATGTTTTCTATGTCTATGAGTTTGTTTATATTGTTTGTTCATTCATTTTGTTCTTTAGACTCCCGATATAAATAAAGTCATA
>PVKE010032728.1:0-18315 GCA_004027555.1 Craseonycteris thonglongyai
TCCCCCAGTTCAGTTCTCTCTCTGTCTCTGTATCTCTCTCTCTCTATCAAAAAACAAAAACAGAATACATATGTTTATTCTAATTTATACTTATTTAATAAATGAGAGGAGATATTTGGAATGATTCACAATCAACTTCCCATTCCACACCACCCCCACGTCCACCTCAAAGAAAAAGCCAAAATGGAAGGACCTGATAGAAATAGATTTACCATAGTAAGAAAGAACATAATCATGGAGTTATCCCCAAAGTAATTTACCCTTCTTCTAAAATATGTTGCATTATTTTACTTATATGTGTATTAAAAGTGGGGTGTGGGGTGTTTTTGTTTTTTTTTTCTTCAGAAGTTGAAAATTTTAATTCATTACTTTTTAAACAGTGATACTGAATGATTTAACTGATTTTTTCCCACAATGCACGTATTTCATAAAATTGACCCGTTATTTTGATGTCACCTAGATATTAAGATGCACAAAAGATCAAATAGCCATCCAAAATCATGACAGTTAATAATTTTGGTAAGGAGTTTAAAATAGTTTTTAGTATAATTCTTAGGATAGAGTTTGAAGAAAAATATTCAACAGTTTATTATTTACATGAAGTATACTTTAAATAAGTCAAATTCTTTAAATTCTGACAATTTATAACAAACTATGTTGTTTATAAAATGAATATCCTAGTTTTCAATATGTGGGGGAGGTTAATTCTACCTAGAAAAGGAAGATATGCATCAGGAATATAAACCATGAGTCACTGTTAATGTCTCTCACTAAACAGAAGAAAATACATGTACATACACAAACACCCTGCCACACACAAATTTATTTATTTTATAATGGAAAATTGCAATGTCATTAAATTAAGTACATCATTGATTTTTTTTATAGTTATTACCCATATTTCAATTAAGTTTATAAGGAGACATAATTTATAAGTTTTATCCTATATAGAATCATTTTAAAAATCAATCATTACTATCTCTTATCTCATATGGACATCAATATACAATTGTTGATAAAAATAGGATCTCAGAAATTCATTTCTATTTTACTCACAAGAAGAACAAAGGAAATTCAAATGACTGGGGTGGATCTTCATGTAATGAGAAAATTGAGGTTATCCACCTTATTCCTGAAGTTGTATAATTTTAACAGAGCTTTTAGATATTATTTAATAGAAGTCTAGACAATTATGAATATAAATCCTATATTAAGTGAACTTTTATTTCAAATTAGAAAAGAAGTAATAAAATATTACATTTTAGAAAGATATAGTCATAGGAACACACATGGAGAAGACTCATTCTAGAGTGTCACCTTGAATTTTAAGCGTTTTGGTAGTCAGTCTCTAGCTAACAGCCAAGAAGGTTAGCAGCAACCTCAGTTCTACAATACTGCACTCTGCCAATGCTCTGAATGACTGAGGAAACTCATTCTCCCCTATAGTTTCTAGAAAAGAATACAGCCCTAACTAAAGCTTAATTTTATCTCAGTGGCACCAGTGTAGGATTTCTAACTGATAGAACTGTAAGAGAATAATTTGTGTTGTTTTAAGCTATTCAGTTTATGGTAGTTTATTATGACAGCAAGAGGAAACAAATGTAAATACCTAGAAATAATATATAATAAATTGAGATTTGATTTGTGGTCAGTATTTTAATATTATCAAAATAAAACACTGAAGAATAAAACAAAATTAAAAAATTTTAACACACTCATAAATGTATACATCAGAATCTGAACATTTTTAAAACAGAGGATTTATGTTGGACATTAGATATTTTCCAGGTACTCATACAACATTTTGTTGTCTTTTGCAGATTATGCATTTCGTTTTGGTCAGACTTTGAAAAGAAAGCCTGCTTTTACATTGTCTTGTGTAAAACAGCCTAACTTTACCTATGACACAGAACCTCAAAAATTACAGTTGGTTTAGAAGGACATTTTCAGTGAATTATGCCACAGTCTCTCAAGTTACTATACCAGCACAGAGTAGTAGGAGTAATAAAAAATACATTCTTATCTTAAAGAATTAAAAAAACAACAACAATGTAAGAACAGTTAAAATATTATATTTCATTCTTTTTAATTATATACAGAAGAGAAGTGGGAAACCAGGATGGCTCAGAGGGTTGAGTGCCCCTCTTACAGCCCTGGGATCCGAGAATCAAATCCCAGCCCTGGCAAATGCGGACCCATGTGCTGAACTGGGTTGTGCCCCCGGTTCAGTTTTCACTGGGGTGAGCTCCATGTGAGAGGCCCCTGGCCCAGTTCCTGCCCTGTACAGCCCTGTGCCCACCTGTGAAATGAAACTGTTCAGAAAACCAGCAATGTGCAAATATGGAGACTGCTCTGGGCCCTCCCTCTTCTCTCTGTCTCTTTCTCTGTGTCAAAAACAATAAAAATATATCTTTAAAAAAACAGAAAGAAAGAAAGAAAGAAAAAAAGAGAAAGAAGGAAGGAAGGAAGGAAGGAAGGAAGGAAGGAAGGAAGGAAGGAAGGAAGGAAATGTTTCTCACATGTTTTGAGCCCTAATATATTTCAACAGTATGTTTAGAGAAAATAGACTTGGAATGATCACATAACTTTCCAAGGCCACACATCTCATACTCCATGGCAGTGATGCAGTGAATACAATCCAGTTTGGTCTAAGGGTTAATCTAGTCCCAGTCTTCCTACTAAAATGATTGCTTTTGGATAAAATATGTAGAAAATTGAATAAATGTAAATTAAATATCAATGCAAGAATTTCTTAATTTCTTATAGAAATAGAGAAAGAGCAAGTCATGATAATTGAACTTCTTATTTATTTTCCAAAATTAATTTTCTACTAATAACTTCTTCCTTTTATACAAGGCACTGGATATTGGTTTAATTTCCCTCTCTAACACTTTATTCACAGAGGTGGAGGTGTTAGCAGTAAAATGGCCCATAGGCAGACATTAGGCCCATAGGATGTAGGAGGGAAAGAAGCAGGGGCCTCCTGTGTAACTTAACTAAGTTCCCTACACATCCAAAATGCAGTTGTTTTTGACACTATCTGTATCTTATCTCCTGAGGAGGGGGAGAAAAGCCAATTATAATTTATAGTTTTAAGTGTAATTAACTAGAGTCAAGTTTGACTTTCATTAGTCACTCAGGCAAGAATAAACATGTATCCACAGGTCTCTTCCGGCTTTTAGAGTCTAAAGCAGTCACAGCAAGTTACACAACATCTGTAGTCTCTTCCATCCTTCCTTTCTTTCTTGCTTCTTTCCTTCTTTCCTTCCTCCCTCCCTCCCTTTTCTCTATCCTCCTTCTCTTTTCCCCTCCTTGTCACTTTCTCAGAATGCACGTGTCTTGGAAGTACCTTGCTATTTGCATTTTCCCTTCCTCTGTGTCTCTGTCCATTCCCCCTTTTATTCCATTGTTTTTTTCCTTCTTTCTTGTTTTTTTTTCCTTTTACCCCGATTCCTCTTTTTTTTTTTAATATTAGCCTTTAATAGAGAAACATCTTCATCTGGTTTTACATGTCTTAAATCATCTGCATATAACAATCTAAAGTGTTCATTTTCCTTTCTTAACATGAAATTGGCATTTCTACCCTTTTAACTACCATTTATCCTCCCAATCTACCCCCAACCTTGGTTAGCTAAGTAGTAAGAAGTTATTTTGGGCAATATTAACCTAAATTTTTGCTATAATTTATAAATATGAGTGTAACACAAATGTATGTGTGTGTAATTCGTACTTATACTATCTTGTACAAAAACTTAAAAAAATCTCTTCTTGGTTGCTAATTTCAGTTAGTGTAATCGATGCCTCAGGCAATTTGTGATTGCCTTTCTCTCACAGTTTGTCCTAATTTATCCTCCGGTTAAATTTGTTAATGTTCCTAGAACTTGATCCAACCTATTAAAAACCAATATGCTATAATATGATATTATTTAATTAGAAAGACAATATATACTTGTTAAAGCAAAGTTGTTTTATTTTTGCATTGAAAAATACTTCCTTGGACTTACTAGATAATTTCAGTGAGTAATTTTACTTTATTAACATCAGTTTCCTTATATTCTTGTTCTGTGGAGAGCACCACCATCAAAGTTCCAATAACAAATCTATTATGATGACTAATGCCAGAAGACATTACACTTTGTCATTATATGAGGGGGTCTTTCATGTGAGAATTTATACTAATTTGATGGTAGCCTCCACATTTGTTTCCAGATAGGCTATCCCAGAGTTCACAGAACAAAAACTCTCACAGAGCAAATTAAGATGCACAGTTTATTGAATGAATTTGAAATTTATACCAAAAAAAATCAAGGGGGAAAGAGAAAAAAATAAAGTAAAATACCTACAACAGTATGCACGTGTGGTAAGAATTGGCTAGCTACCTGGATACTTGTTTCATCAGCCATTTTCATATGTCCTGTCTCCCTCTCACACACTTAAGATTTCTGCTCTGATGATGAGGTTGAAAAGGGTGCTTCACAGATAGAAGGTACCTGGCTGGAGCTAATACACACTTTCTATAATATGTGAGTGAGACTTGGGGTTAGGGGTAGGGTGAGGAATGCCTGTTGATCAGCTATGGGTTTAGCAGAGTAAAGGGAACTTGAGAACAAAATTAATATAGTCAGAGTGAGGGTTACAAATGGAGAACATAAATACAGTCTATGTGACTCACATGTTTTATTGTGTCATTATTATCTTGTGTTCTATATAGCCCACGTAAATGTATCATGAATATTTGCTACTTTTGATCTTTTGTCAGTATTCAATAGATATACTTGTATACTCTACTTACATTATTTATTATATCTAGCATCTCTCTCAAGCTTCTTGCTTCTTAGTTTTACTATGAACCTAATATGTTTGCTTCTCTTATTTTTATAGCAGAATAGAATATTCTCAATAATATTGCGAATGCATATAAAAAACATAAAGTTTGAGGAATAGGATGAAAATTGATGTATATATAGTAGAAATCTTAGGAATATCTGATGAATGAGGAAACCTTATCAAAAATACATGAAGGTTTAAAAAAATATAAGGAGAGAAGATACAAAAGTACAATAATTTGCCTAAGATTCAGTGTTATTTAAGGCAAGTTTTCTCAAATAAACTAATATTGGGATCCAGTAGAGTTAATATAATTAACAAATGTGTGCATTTTAAGCTCTTCTACATAAATCTTTCCAAAATACTTTAGATAACAAAGACCCATATGCATCATTTATTTGTAGTCCTCTGGCTGTAGGGTGTGTTTGTCATGTAAAGTTTAACACTGGTCAATCTGCCATGTTGCTAAAACTCCCTCGCTACCTCTAATTTCAGGCATTTCTCTGCTGTCTGTATTCCATACTTTGGCAGGCCACTGTGCTCTCAACTCCCAATGGCAATATTGCACATTTTTGAAGAGAAGAAAAATCCTCTGCCATCTAGTTTGTTAACAGTATGACAATGGTCACAAAGCAGAACATGTTATCTCAGTTTATTTTTGTTATTTTCTTACTGTTGTTTGTATTCTGTTGTTGTTTTATCATTATATCATTACAGCATAATAGTATCATCAAATACAATTCTACTCTGATGTTTGTACTTATCTGAATAGTTCATAGGTAAAACGTTCTCTAGTGGACTGTCTAATAATTAGATGAACTTACATTATAATAAAATGCAAAAAAACCTTTGGTCAGACATTGAAGAAAACATAGGTCTAGAATAAATATATTCAGGCTCTGCAATTTTTTATGAACTATACCAAAACAGATAGTTATGACACTTCTGGGGACTAAGCTTAGAGTGTGGTGTTTATGTTTATAACAAGAAGCAAAAGACAAGAAATGTTATGGATTTGAAGTTGTGGTGGATAAACCAAAAAAAGAAAAATCTCCTAATATTCTGGGTATATACAAGTATATAATAATACATTGGTCCTCTAATATTTAAAGGCTAGTTCTATAACCTTTTTTAATTTTTTCTGTATTATTATATTTTTTATGTTATTTATGGTTTACACGATTAGAGATCCCACTTATTTGTTTTTATTCAAGAAGTATTTATTATGCACCTACTATGTGCCAGTGGCCATTTTAGAGCCTGGATATACAGAAAGAAATAAACAAAAAGTACTTGCCTGTTCTGGTCTTATATTCTACAGGTATACACTTTAGATAGCTAGCTAGAAAGATTTCTCTTTGGAGGTCACATTCATTCATACATTGAGTAAAGTGAAAGAATAAACTTTGGAGTGGAGGAGCATTCTTCTTTGCAGAGTCCCTGAGATGGAAGCATGCTTGTCCTCTTAAGGAAGCAGAAAGGTTGGTATGGCTCCAAAGCAGTGAAAATTTTCAAAACCATAAGAGAATAGTCAGAGAGTAATTCTGGGGCAAAATCACAGAGTTTGACATGGCAGCTTATAGGCTGTGAAAAAGTCTCTGGTGACATTTGAGTTTAAGGGGAAGTCAGAGGAATTGTGAGCAGGGCAGTAGCATAATTTGAATTATAACATAAATGCTTGGTTCAGTTTCTCTGTGGAAAATAGTCTCAGATGGAGCTAGAGTGGACCACTGATGAAGATATCATAGAAGTTTGGTAATTAAAGAATAGATGTTCCTTGGAAGTAGAATATATAAGCTTAGAGGTGATGTGAAGTGGACAAAGTTGAATGGATTTTAAAAATGGAGTCAGCAGACTTGCTGCTTGTTGGGTGAGGCTTAATATAAACAGAGAAACACACTTTTTTATTCCAAACAACTGGGTAGATGGTCTTTTCATTTAGTAAAAAAGAATCATTAAAGAATAGTCAGGTTTGAATTGTAGGCTTAAAAAAAGTAAGGTTTCAAGGTACTTTTGAGATACCTGGAAGAGATGTCAAGTAATTTTTGGGTTGAACTCTAAAATTCAGGAGAGAGTCAGTGTCAAAAGTGGTAATTTGGAATAATCAGCATATAAAGTTAGGGTTTAAATCCTTGTGACTGTATGGCATCACTTGCAGAGCAAATTTAAATAAGAGAAGAGAATCAAAGACTGAGTTCTAAAGCACAAAGCAGAGAACAAGAAGGATCATCAAAAAAAAAAAACCTGAGAAATAGAGTCCAGTGAGGTATAAGAAAACCAGTTAAATGTGGTGGCTTTCTAAGAAAGAAAACATCTAGTGTTTTAAGATGTAGGAATGGGATGTCAGGATAGCTCAGCTATTGAAGGCTTGCCTGGCAATCATGAGGTCTGGGGTTCAATTCCCAGCCTGGCTCATGCAAACCCATATGCTGAACTGTGGCACAACTGGTAACCGCTGGAATGGCTTGGCAGCAAAGGTTCTTGCCTCCCAAGCAGGAGGCCTTCGTTCAGCTCCCACCCTTGTGGCCCACACCCACCTGTGTGGAATGAAACCATGTCACAACTAATGATGTACAACTATGGAGACTGCTCTGCACCCTCCCTCCTTCTCTCTCTCTTACCTTCTTTCAAACAATAAAATAAAATCTGAAAAAGATGTAGGAAGTGAGCAACTATGTTTAATGCATTTGAGACAATGTGTAAAGTTAAGTGCAACATGGGCTTTATATTGCAGAATGCATTGATGACTTTAACAGGAGCAATAGTAATGGGTTGTGCTGATGAAAACCCTAGTGGCACAGGATCAAGAGAGAAAGGGGTGAAAGGAGACAAGGACAACTAAATAGATGCTGATGTACGTTATCCCACCCTACCACACACACCACCAGATAGCATTTTTTTTCCCACTTGGCTTTTGAACAAGTTGAGAACTAAAACAATGGAGATAGTGAATACAAGACCAAAATAGCATCTTTATTAATTCAAAAAGCTAAAGTGGAAAAAGTGGCTTTATATCTGTTGGTCAGGTGAGTTTCCTACCTGAATCTCAGAATCATACACAGGCTCAGTCCTAGGTTGTTCTAGAAGGCCTTCCCCAAAAGGACCACTAGAATACAAGCATCTTGCAGACCACTCATCTCCAAGAAGAAAAAAAAAAAGGTAGTTATGCCAAATGCACTTACCAAATAAGATCAATCAGAACACCTCTCCTGACTTAGAGTAAAAAGGCAGAGAGAATCTATAAGTTATACCAGTAAAGCTCCTTTCAGAGAAAGCAACATCAGTCATGAGAAACAACCATTTCTCACTGACTATCTTCAACTCTTTGAGGAGATTTTTCTGTAAAAATGAGCAAAAACAGAATATGGCTAAAAGGGGAGATGAGTTGGAGTCATTTTTTAAGGTATGAAATATAATAATCAGTTTGTGTTATGTTCTATTTTTCTTCTTAGTATATACATATATTCATTACCTCTTTCTCCCTTATGAATATTAATTCCATGAGGGTAAGAATTTTTTTTAATCTTTTTTGTAAACACAAAACCTGTAAGTGTGCCTGGCATACATTCTGTAAGTAATTACTGAATGTCTTGACTTATTGAGTATCCTATCATATCAAAAATTTAATCTAGGGGAAAGCCGGGACGGCTCAGCGGGTTGAGCGCTCGCTTTGAGGCCACGAGGACCGAGGATCGAATCCCGGCTCCGGCCCAGGCAGGACCCACATGCTGAGCTGGGGAGTTCCCACAGTTCAGTTCTCTAGCTGTATCTGTCTCTGTCTCTCTCTCTATCTGTCAAAAGTAAGGTAGAAATAAATATGCATGGAAGATAAAACAATTACTCTCTATAAAATATAAAAAGATATAAAAAAAAAATTTAATCTATTTTTGAAAGCACAGTATAATATAATTAGCACTGGATATGGAATCAGAATATGTATATATCCCATTGGGAAACTGTCTGATTGTTACCAACCAATGTCACCCCATTAAATTTAACAATAAAAAATAAATAAATAAATAAATAAATAAATAAAAAGAATATGCATATACACTCTCATGACAGAGATCTAACATTTATGTTATCACGAGTAAACCTGACAAACGTGTGTGTATATATATATATATATATACACGTTTGTCATGGTCAGTCAGGTTTATTATACATATAAGTATATAATTTCAGACATATACTTTTTTTTAATTTATTTTTTATTTTGACAGAGAGAGAGAGAGAGAGAGAGATACAGAGACAGAGAGAGAACTGAACTGGGGGAGCTCCCAGTTCAGCATATGGTTCCGCACGGGCCAGGGCCGGGATTCGATCCTCCGTCCCCGGTGCTGCAAAGTGAGCGCTTAACCCACTGAGCCATCCCGGCTTCCCCCAGACATATATTTTAAAAAGAAATTTGGGGGAGCCGGGATGGCTCAGCAGGTTAAGAGCTCACTTTGGAGCCCCAGGGACCAAGGATCGAATCCCGGCCCTGGCCTGTGTGGATCCATATGCTGAACTGGGTTGTGCTTTCTGTGCATGAGTCTCCCAGTTCAGTTCTCATCCCCCAGTTCAGCCCCTGGCTTGAGGAGGTGTGCCTCCCATGGGGGGAGGCCCCCAACCCCGTTACTGCCCTACATGCCCCCCCCCTGCCCACCTGTGTGGAATGTGGAATGAAACCATGTCGAAAAACTGATGATGTACAACTATGGAGACTGCTCTGGGTCCTCCCACTTCTCTCTGTCTCTCTCTGTCTCTCTTTCTCTCTGTCATAAACAATAAAATAGATCTTTAAAAAATCCATTTAAGAAATTTATATAATAATTGATACAGATCACCTGTGGAATAGTGTTCTGATCCTCTGTGTGCTGACAACTTTTATTTTACCTTCAATCAGAAGGTGTTTTGTTGGTGCTACTCATCTTTACTCAATCAGGCTGGCAATGCAGTCCAACCATTATTTGCAAAGAACTGTTTGGGATGTGGTGGGATCGCATTACACAGTGTATTTCTCAACAGCAATACATAGACTTAGCCATGCCATGGTCTTTTTTTTGTTTTTTCAAATTAACTCAGCTTTTAGAATTGATCTCTATTTAATAATGCTATAGAAATTGCAAAATGATGTCTAAGATTCTTACATTCCAATCTTAAAATTTGAATAATAACTGGTAAATAAAGAAATTTCTGATAATGACATATAAGCTGAGAAGATAATTAGAAGCCATCATGGTGCAGTTGTGTAGTATCTTAATGAAAAGTCCAGCAAGTCAGAGGTAACTGGAATTTCTATGTACTCAGGTTGTTGTCACTGGATTATATTGTTATTTCTTTAACCCTTATCAGTAAGCTACACTGAATACAAATATAATTCTAACTTTATTACTTTATTAAGTAATAGTTAAGTAGTCTAGACTCATTCCCTTGTATGCTATTATCCTTTGCACTTGAATCCTGCGAAAAGATTCCAGGAAACAAATTTCTCAAGAATACTGCAACTTTCCATTGATTCTCTCCACTATCACTCTACCATCATTTGAGATTTTAAACTGGTTTGTATAATAGAGGGTTAAAATAATGAGTCTAAATTAGAATAAAAATTCTGTGAACAATAGTCTTTTTCTTTGAGTTGTAATTATGATAAAGCAGTCACAATTACTATTGCTCTACAGAAAGAAAACCATAACATAGAGATAAAGGGGACTAAGCAGATATAAGTTTATACACACACACACAAAACACATGCTTATAGTAAATATATACATAAATGAAACAATAACAAAAACATTCTGAGTGAAATAACAAACTTATAAAATATGAGATATTAACAACTTTTCTTGCCAAAATATCTCAACTTATCTTTTGGGTAGAAATACATAATGTCACAGCAAGAGATTTTTCTGGTCAGTGTAGCTAATGAATCATGAATACTTAATGAAAAAAAAATAACGAGCTGATCCCTATCACTGAGTTTTCTCGGAGGCTGTCAAAAAATTCTTTCTAACATAAACTGAAATTTCTTAAGAAGCATAAGAGTTTCTGGAATATTGAAAGATCCTTTTCAGAAACTGATAATGGAGTGGGGATTTTGTTTATACTTTTCTTCCTCTTCCTTTAGAATTCCCGTGTTACCTTCACTACTTTTTAGTATTCATCTTAAGGAAATTGGAATTCCAGAGTTGCTGGCTATAGTACTTCTGGTTTGTCATTAATACTCTCAGTAACCAGAAAACACCAGATTGCAATGACCGAAAAAAAAAAAAAAAAAAAGATCATATACTGTACTCTAGTCCTAAAAAAAAGCCAACCATATGGCCTGTTAGGTAAATTAGTCTTCATGTGCCTTCTTTCTGCATCTGTAAGAACAGGTTCATAAGAGTATCACTCTGAAAAAAATGTTGAGTACTAAAGAGCATTAAATTCAGTCATAATTATTAAGCTTTTAGAACAGTGTCTATAAAAATGTGCTATATATTAATATAAATTAAAATATAATATTATGTATGTGGTAAGTTGGAAAACTTGCGAGGACCTTTTAAAACCTTTATTTTACCCCTTAGACAATCGACCTGGAATTATATTTGTATCACATCTGCTACTTTAGACAATGTAATAAAGGGAAACACATATTGAGGACAAGGAGAAAGCTTCTAAAATTAGAAAAATATGTAAAAGAATAAAAATGACTGATGTAATCTTTCAAAAAAATCAAAACTATTTAGCATTATCATCCAAAAAGTCTTGACTGTAGTGATATTGATTAAAGGATTATGGTGGTAAAAGATTGTCTTTGAGATAAATTAGTTTTTTGTTTTTCTTTCAGGGAAAAAAGAGAGCTTAATTTTAATTTTATAAATCTGTGTCCTGTAGTCAGGGCATAAATTCACTTTGTGAAAGAGATGAAAAGTCGAAGAATCAGAGATACTGAGAGACCTGAGGGCCTTCTGGTTTGCAAGGGGCCCTCCGTGATCCTCTATGGGAAAGAACTTAACCCCCGTCATAATTTAAGAACATTTTAACATTATCAGTTTATTGTAATCAGACATTTATGGGAAACCAGTTTCTTAGTCCTTAAGTCTTGTTTTTCTGAGGGCACATGCATGAGATTTTTCATTTTATAGCCTCTGGGTATAAATTAATAGATTTATACAGGAAATAAAGGGTATTAGAGATAAATTTAAGGAACATAATCTCTAATGAAATGGAATGTCCTATGCCTAGTAGGTAAAAATCATATAATGTGACATCATTTATGCTCAGAGCTGATTATCTTACTTTCAAGGAGAGTGGTGGGCTTAGTTCTAAAATGACCACAAGAGCAGCACCACATGGTTGGCAAGTTTTCTTGAATATGGATAAAACTGTGAATATGACATAATTCACCACCATGGTTATATCTTATAAAAATAAAGGAATTTGCAGATATAATTAATACCTCAAATCAATTGGCCTGACATAATCAAGTAAATTATTAAAATGAACTCATCCCTTCCTTAAGGAAGATATTTGAAGAAAGAGAAATTTTTCTGTTTGGCTTTGAAAAGCAAATATCCGTGTTGTGAACTGTCTATTGTGGGAACCACATGCCCAGGACCCAAGGGGCCAAGAGTGGTCCTTAGCTGACAGCAAGACAACAGGTGTTTGATTTCTACAACTACCTGAAACTGATTTTACCCATCAACTTGAGGGAGTTAAGAAGCAGATAGCTACCTCATGAAGCTTACAGAAGAATCCCCAGTAGCCAGTACTAAGCTTTCAGCAAGGTAAGACCTTAAACAGAAAATCTTGCTAGCCAACTTTGGGTCTCCGGTTCCACAGAAATATGATAATAAATTTGTTTTAAGTTTCTAACTTTGTGGTAATTAAATGTGTAGCAATAGAAAACTAACATAGGGTGTAGTTGAGGCAATCATAAATCTCTTATAGAAAAACAAATGTACTAGTCTCTAGTGACCTTAAAAATCAAAATAAAAGATAAGAAAATACTGTTTTCATGCCTCAAACTTATCCCAGTATATTGCTGCCATCTAGTGCAAACTACCATTATCTGTGGCCTAAGTTATCACAATAATTATTCTAACTGGATGCCTAAAATTTACCCTTTCCCTTATTGTTGTGTATTTTAACAAAGTAGTTAAATTGGTTTTATTAAAATAGAAAAATATTCCTCTGTTCAAACTCTTCCAATGACCTCTCATCTCTCCCAAGTAAAAACTAAAGTTTTTAACACCCTGAATGTCATCTGACTTTGTTACCTGGTTAGTGATTTCCCATTTGCTTACTCTAATTCTGCCTGTGTGCACCTCCATTCTGCCTTTCTATTGTATTTTCCTACAGAACACTTTTGAACATGTAAAACACCAGGCATTTATTCATTTTGTCTGGGTTATTGTCTATATCCTCATCACACCCCACCCCAACCCATGAGAATCTGTGCACTGTGGGGACAAATAAGTTATTCTGTTTTGTTCACTAGTATATCCTTAACTGTCTAGAAGAGTATGGATAACAGAGTTGGCATTTGATTAGTGTTTGCTGAATAAATGAATGCAAATATCTATTTTCCAATAGATATTACAGTAAAGAGAAGGTATATATCTCTGTTTAGAGAACACACATTTACATACACATTTATCCATATACAAATGAGGCATGCTGTCCCGTAATTGTTTAGAATGGTATGTCTGAATTCCCTGTGTGATAGGGAGGATATTTCTTAAAGAGATTAAAATGATATGATCTCTCCTGTAGCTATTTGGATGTGACTTTGTTCTCTGTTTTTCTACTAATGGGAAGCACTAATAAGCTATTCCAGAACTTGGTTCTGATTTGTATTTGAGTCACTTGCTAACCTTATCATACTTATCCATTTAGTAAAAAGTGGAGGAAGAAACGTATCTCATGATAATATTGAACAATAACATGTACCTGGGGGCTATGATGAGTGACATTTTACTACAATTATGCAAAATACTGAGATATGATTAAAAGAAAGATATTAATGCAATCAAAATGATTAAGTACTACATACACATTATGTTAACTTGCATTCAGACCACCTCTTCTGTATTGGCCAAGTTATGGAGCTGGCAGACCACAAGAACTGTTCAGTGGTGTTCCAGAGAGGTCAGTGTGGGCCAGAGCTAGTCTGATAAATCAAACAAGATGCTGCTTGTACAGTGTTCCTAAATTAGCAAGTAAGAAACATCTTTTTTTTTTTTAATTATATATTCAAATTGTAAATTTTTGGTTTTGTCAAATCCATAAAGAAGAATCATCATATGTTAAATACTCAGGTCAGAGAAAGTAAAACAGGAGGCCTGTGTTACTGAATGGACAGAGGTGGGTCTTAATAAGAAGCAGTAGTTATTCTTGCCTAGAAATGTATCCCAGGCCCCAATTACAATGGAAACAAATATCATAATACTTTGGAAAGAGTTTCTCTTAGAGTTTATTTGCATTTATTTAATATCTATATGATTGTCAGTGGTCTTTGTTATAATTTATTTTGCTGTTCATTTAAGTCAGCATCATTCTAAGTTCAGACATCTGTGGAGGGAAAGTTTGGCTTCACCTAATAAAGAGGTTTCTCTAAGATGCACCTCAGAGGGACATCTGGGTCTATTCTCAGTGGGTCTATGTTAGTCAGAGGTTTAATCCATATAATGAACTTTACTGTTCAAATCAGGTTTTCACTGAATAAAGGCCTTTAATATGTATTTAGTGAAATAATTCATTTGTTATGGGTGATTATAAGACAGAATTCTTGTATTTAGATCACATTTGGTATTTATTTTATTTTATGTTATATATAAACACCACACACACATACACATACACACTCTACATGTATTCCAGAAAAAAAATTAAAATTTTTACAAATAAGTCTAACAGAATGTGACAAATTAAAAATAAATGAATGCAAGAAGTTATTCTAAAAATAATTTCTAATACCTAGAGGAGATTGCATAGAAGTTAAGACTCTTTTGCACGGCTTTGTTTAAATTATATAACGAAAAAATAGAATAATTACAAAATTTCTTATCTTTTTATTACCACTCTTCATTACTTTAAGGAATACCACTTATAAACTTCTAATGATCTGACCTAAAAAATATACAGAAATGGGTTTTAAAATATGCAGCATCTTTTTTTTATACTCTGAAATTTATGCTAGTCATAGAAACTGACTCACACATTTCAAAGCCTTAACCTTTCCCTTTCTGAGAATTTATTAGTAGGATTATGTCAATGACATAAGGGAGATTACAATACAACGTGACAATTCTAATTTTAATTCTCTTATTGAACATAAAAGCTTATTTTCTAGCTTTAGTTTTTGTCTTTATCAGTACAATTAACATGAATGAAATGAGATCTTTAACTTTTTAGCATACCTTTTAGTTGTTAATTGAAGCATGGGGTAAACTAAAATGTAATCACACCCATTAATCTCAGAGTTATAGATTGCTGGAATTTAAAAACTACCTTTTTTTTTTTTAAATACTTTTGGTTAAGTAATGTGAGTGCTTATGGAGTACTTAGAAGAGATTAATGAAAAGCCAGCAGGTGAAAAACAACTAAACTTTCAATAATTAGTTTTTCTGACCTCTATGATTTCTACAAAAAATAAATAAAGGCAATGCATACCTTACTTTTCACTAGATAAGGCTTGATTCATATGCTCACTTAAAATGTTTCTAGATTTTTGTAAAATCTTCCACAATAAAAGATAATTTGCAAATATACAAATTAGTCATAAATAGTTCTCACCAGTCCTAAAATAGACAAAGTCCTATGTTTTTATTTCAAAAACTAGACTGAAATTTCTAAGATTATCATGACTGTCAAGGGCAGTATAAACTAAAGTATTTGGTGATGGAAAAAGAACTGACTCTGGGTGGTGAGCACATAATGCAACACATAGATGATGTAGTGTAGAATTATATACCTGCAACTTATGTAATTGTTACCAATAAATATCACACCAATAAATTTAACAATTAAAAATAAGTAAAGTATCTATTGCTGCGTAAAACTTTTATCAGGTAGAAAGATTTTGAGCATGATTTATAGAATTGTGATATACCTTACTCAGAGATAACCATGACTTTTAAAAATTATCACTGTGTACAAATTTAAAAATACTGCTTTTCCAAAGTTATATTTTTAAAAGACTAATGATTTTTGTGCTTTTCTTATAGAGTTGATTCAAGTGTTGTGTATGTGTGTACATACATAAACATACACATAACAACACACATACACGTGTAAAATTTTATCCAATGACACAAAACCGAAGTGAAACCAAGTAAGAATTGGCAGCCTTCAGACCTTCAAAATGGGATTTGAGGAGCACTTGCTTTATTTTCTAAATTTCCAATAGATCAAAATTATACACACATCTAACCAATTCTAAGAGAAATGCCTAGGCTAGATCTCATTTTTCCTACAAGTTACTATTATTTTTGTTTTTTCTTTCTTTCTTCTTTTTTTCAACAGCATCTTTTTTCTTAAAAAAAAATGTTATGTGTCTGCTACCTTCATATTTTCACATATTCTCAATTTTAGGTATCTTTGGGTTCTTTCCAGAACTTCATCATGATTAATTACTCTCACCAACTTTAAACTTACTCTTCTGTGGCTTTATCACAATGCCACGTGGATTCTGAAACCTTAAGGGTTAAGATTTTATTTCTTTTGGTGACTTTAGTTAGTTATTCTGCCAGTGATTGAAATATATAGACTTTCTCCAAAGGAGATGATTTGTTATTATATCATACCTCCTTTCTCTTAGAAATTTAATTCACATCTATTTTTCTAGCAGTGGTCTTCACATGATTAGAAAACCATCCTCTTTATTCTTAGTTTTTATTTTGATATCTATTCCATAATAAACCTGCCTCCTAGTCATCGTAATTGAAATTTCCTCAAGTTCAGCAATATTTAATTGTCCATACAACAGATTTTTTTACTGCACATCTATCCTGAGTTGAGCAGAGGTATTCAGAATTGAGTATATTATCCTTCTCTTAAATATATTTTTATATTTTATATTGAACTATTGTAAATTCTGTATTTATCACTTTCTTATATTGGACTAAGGTTTCTAACAGTTACATGCTGAGAGTTATTCAGCTTCTGAAAAATACAAAAACTTATTTGGTGCCTAAATTTTTAACAATTATTACATAAAAAGTAGTTTTTTTCTTCACCTCAAACCCTCTTTATTAAGGGAAGCTTGGATGGCTCAGCAGGTTTAGTGATCATATTGCAGCCCTGGGGTCAGAGGACCAAGTTCTGGTCCTGAACCCAGCCTGTGAGGACCCATGTGCTGAACTATGGTGTGCTTCTCTCCCATTTCGGTTCCCAGCAGGTTGTGCCTCTCATGTGGGAGGCCCCCAGCTCATGGGCATGACTCCCATGTAGAAGGTTCCCTTCCTAGTCCCCACTCTGTTTGTCCCCACATCCACCTGTGTAAACTGTCAAAAACTAATAATGTACAGCTGTGGAGACTTCTCTGGGCCCTCTTCCTCCTCTCCCTTTTCTCTATCTCTGTCTGTCAAAAACAATTAAAAAAATTATTCCAAATTCTTTAATGATCCTTTCTTTTAATACCCAAATAAAATTACTAGCGCCCGCATTCCAAAATCGTTCTACCTTAATATTTCTGAGTAAATACAGTATGATGTTATTAGTGGGATGATAAGTATTTGAAAGTGTTGCACTTTTCACCAACACTCCAAATTTCTGTCATATTCTTAACTTATTGTTCTTCTTTTACTACCTCATCTCCCAAAGTCTGCTAAAAGCAGTGTTCACCTTTCTTTCTTTATTCATCAAATTATAAATAATACTATGTTTTAAGGACAACATAATTTTTATAAAGTTTTGTGAATATTGAGGGTAGAGAGCAAGCAAATCACAGAATAGTACCCTATTTAAAAATCTGACATTAGACATCAGGGAATATGCATTTCTGAATTTATTCTTAAACAGAAAAGTTCTCATTGGTAACCTCCTAATTACTAGATATTCTTTCTCTCTGGACATCCTCTTCTTTTTATCTTTTAGGAAAACTCTAATATGAGTATATCTGTTAATTGAATTGATAGAATAATTTTACTTTTTTCTTTGTTTTCTCATCTTAATTGCAAATTTACAATTAAGGAGTTTTCTGAAACAAAATAATTGCCCTCTCCTAATAGTCCAGCTAACCTGTAGCAGAAAATATAGTCAGTATTGAAACTAAGTAATAAAGTACTTTTGCTTTTTAATTTAATCCTCCTTATTAATCTAGAGCCAGGCAATTAAAACTACAAGTCTTGGGGAAGCCAGGATGGCTCAGTGGGTTAAGTGCTCACTTTGCAGCACTGGGGACCAAGTATCGAATCCTGGCCCTGGCCTTGGCCCGTGTGGACCCATATGCTGAACTGGGGAGTTCCCCCAGTTCAGTTCTCTCTCTGTCTCTGTATCTCTCTCTCTCTCTCTCTCTCT
>PVKE010032729.1:0-18314 GCA_004027555.1 Craseonycteris thonglongyai
TAAGGGCTGTCCACAATGTATCCAGCCACATACTGTGAAAAATAGCTACTAGCTATATAAGGGCTGTCCACAATGTATCCAGCCACATACTATGAAAAATAGCTACTAGCTGTATAAGGGCTGTCCACAATGTATCCAGCCACATACTGTGAAAAATAGCTACTAGCTGTATAAGGGCTGTCCACAATGTATCCAGCCACATACTATGAAAAATAGCTACTAGCTGTATAAGGGCTGTCCAAAATGTATCCAGCCACATACTATGAAAAATAGCTACTAGCTGTATAAGGGCTGTCCAGAACTTGTCCAGCCACGTACTAGGAGAAACAGGCATCTATAGCTGGGGGGGTTTTTCAGACAGCCCTCGTATAACTCTGGGTAAGGCATTTAACCATTCTCAGCCTCTGTCTTGTCATCTGTAAAATGGGAAAGGGTTGTGATTCCCCACCCCCACCCTCCATGGGAGGACTCTTGTCCAGATGAAATGAGACACTGCAGGTAAGCTCCTAGAAGAGGGCCTTACACCCAGAGCAGGCTACCTTCCCTTCCAGACATGGGAGCCACAGGCTTCCACTTGAATGAAGCCCGAGACAGGAAAAGCACTCTAATGCGGAACAGTGTGATCCCGAACATGATTCTACTTCAAGCTATCCTGCATTTATGTTTGTCATCTATATGGCATTCCCTAATCTATACTACAGAAATACTGGCATGAAACACAGCCCTCAAATTCTCAATCAGTGAGGTCTTAAAAAAAAAAAAAATCAGTGAAAGACCTGGGTGATTCCAGAGGGCATAAATCTTAACTTTATCTCTTTTGTGCCTCTGTTGGGTCCTATCTAGGTTCTCTTTCCTCAGTGGTAGTCTAACCTACAACTAGTTTTCTTTTAGCTTGCAAATAAGAGCCAGGAGAATTCACGGTTCTTGGATGGGAAGTATAATTGACAAACCTGGAAAGAAAAAGGTATGAAAAGTTTTCATAATAATTTTTAGGTTTATAAATTATTTCTCATGAATAAAGGATGTGAATATGATTATATACCATCATGGTCTGTAACTTACCTGATAGGCCAGATTTCTCCAGCATTATCTTTAAACACTGTAAAAAAATATTACATTAATTAGTTTTCCATTTCTAAGTTACAGTATTGTGAGAAACACCTTTTTTGGACCCTGGGCCTATTAAATATTTCTCAAAGAGATAAAGATAAGAATGATTAAGTAGGTTCTCCTTCCTAAGAGCTAGGTGGGGCCAATCCAGGAGGGAAAAGAACTGGCCTGTGTCTGTAACCAGAACTCAGTTCAAAGTTTTGTTTTGACCCATTTCCAGATCTTTCTCTTTATCAAGACTAAAGGTGACAGCTGGCCAGATATGATTAATTACACTGATTTAATAGACACACATTACACTTTGAGTTCTAGAAGAAGATTAGCCTGCACTTGACACCCATGAAACACAACTGTCATATATAAACTTGTAAGTCAGGAACTGTGCAAGTTGTGATCTCATGAAACAATGTAACAATGAGACATGATTAACAGAAGTTTAAATAAAATGCAATATTAAAAACTCCCAACTTCTTGAGAGGAAAAATATTCCTAAATGAATCTAGGGGAAAAGGGTACACAGTATTTGACTTACACTATACTAGAGCAGATCACTGCTTTATTACTTGGAATAACAAAAAAGAGAAGCAAAGGGTTAGTGGGCTGACGTTTCAATAAACTACAAAGTCTTAAAACAATTAAAATGATAAAATAGATTTATATGTATTGGTGTTAAAGATCTTTAAAATATTTTAAGTGAAACAATGTTCTAGTGTAATACATGCAGCACAATCCCACTTATTTCAGACCAGACATACAAATCAAGCTCTTTCAATGTACATAGACACAGCCACATGTTGGTAACACACATGGCAAAGGTATGGAAGGGCACATACTCTATTTATTTGAGTAAAATTATATTATTTGATGATGGTAGTGACTTCTGGGGAAGAACTAGAATAGGGTACTGACCAAGGGAAATTTTTAGCCTTTCTCTGAAGTTAAAAAAAAAAAAAAAATCCACAATTACTTGTATGATTAAAAATAAAAGACTTTAAAATATTAAACCTTATTTAGAAAATGATGTCAATGAGAATACAATACATTAAAACACAGAGAATGGGACCAAAGCTGTATTCAAAGAAAACTGCAGTCTTAAAAGGCTTTCATTATTTACTAACGGCAAACAACTGAGCACTCAGTTTGCATTCTAGGTTGAGGGAACACCAGCCTAAAGCTGAGATCAGTACACAGGCTGAGGTAGCTGGAGGAGAATGAGTGAGAGGTGAGGGCAGATGGAGGGTTTAGAAGAGAGGTACCGGAGGGCCAGACCACACAGAGACTTCGGCTCTTACTCTGAGGGTCAGGAGTAGAAGAGGGACTGGGCTGACTTGCACTCAGCTTCTGTGTAAGAACACATCCTGGGAGGTGTACTGTTGGAAGGAAGAAAAAATCAGGAAGCTGCTGGAATAATCCAGACGAGAGATGACCAGGTGACAGCAATGCAGGGGGTAAAATGTGGTAAGATCCTAGACAATTCCAGATGGTAGAACCAAAAGGATTTCCTGGAAAACTGGATGTGAAATAAGAGAATCAAGGATGACCACAGGTTTTTGGCCTAAGCAAGTAGAAAAGCAGCCACTCTGAGGAAAAGGAAAATGTGGGTGAAGTACGTATGAGAGGGAAGAGGAGCTCTGCTGGGGGTGTGTATGTGGGGTGACTACCAGACAATCAAGTGGCAGATGGACGTAAGTGTGGAGTACTGGCGTGAGGTCCAGCCTAAGAACCGAGCACTAAAGTGCTCGCGGGTGGAGAGAAGAGGAAACCGCGAACTGAGCCGGGTATGCGGTCTTCTGGAAGCAAGTGACACGAGTGTTTCAGAGAACAGTCATCAGGCACGTCCAGTGCTGCTGAGAGAGGAAGTGCGGCGGAGCCTTTCCCACTGAGATTCCACGTGTCTCGTCTGTGACCAATGGGAGACTTCGCCAACACCAGTCTTCTTCGCTGGCTGTTCCAACAAGACTTTCCAGGCTCCTCTGACACTCTCCTGACTAGTTCCAGACCCGCCATTCCTGCAGGAAGCCCTGGTTCCTTCTAGACGTAAATGGCACTTAGCGACCACAATCGGGGTGTCAGAGTGCTCCCTACTCTCAGGCTGGTCACTGTTTCTAAGCTATTTCAGGGGAAAGAACTGGAAAAATATTTGTTTAAAGAAAAAAACATGTCAAGTTCATTTGACTCTTCTAATTTCAAATTCAGGAGTACAGGCTGTCCTGGCTCTCAATAACACCAACATAATTATGTGTTTGCTTTTTCACACATGCAAGTACACAAACATCCACACCTTTGTGTGTGTAATAATGTGTGCATATAAAGTAAAAATACAAAGAAAATATGTAAAAATGGTAATGTTAGTGAGATAAGAGATAATGAAAAGTTTTCTTTTTCTTTTTTTCTTTTTTCATTGTTAAATTTATTGGGGTGACATTGGTTGGTAAAAATTACATAGATTCTAGCTGTACAATTCTACATGACATCATCTATGTGTTGCATTATGTGCTCACCACCCAGAGTCAGTTCTCTTTCCATCACCATATATTTGATGCCTCAATGAAGCGTTTTAATTGTACCCTTTAATCCATTTCTACATATTCCAAATTTCTACAATCAACAAGTATTGATAATCAAAAAATAAAATAATAATAATAATCTAATTTTAAAAATCCAAACTATCCTTTAGTGAATACATATAATTCTTTAAAATATGTAAACCAAAGCCTTAGGACCTCAAAATTCTAACACAGGTTACCACTGTTCCCTATACCAAACACCCACAAACCCTTTCCTGACCCTCCAAAAAGTAAAACTACTTACATCTCTTACAGATATTGTTTCTTCTACTATGATCTCCATCTCTGTCCCAGGCTGAATGTCACTCCCCACAATGAAAAACAGGAACAGCTAAGATTAAGATAGAAATATGAATGCAACTTAATCTAAATTTTAAAATTCTATGAATGTGTAATTTACTTCTAAAAACAAAAATCCAATAGTCCTTGGAAGTTTAACAAGAATTTTAAATTATGTAAAAATAAGACTACATTGGGTAATTTAATGTTATAATTTAAACAGTAATCTTAACTACCTAGAAATGTAAGATGCTTCATTCATTGCCTATGTTTCTACTCCTAATAAACATCTCCCATAGATATTATTTATTCTACTATAATATCCTTCTCTTTCTTGATATGAATCTAGTTTACTTTGATATAAAGTCTTAACAGTAAGGACATAAATATGACTTTTGGACTGTAGTAAAAGTTTACTAAATAGATAGGGCTTGCAAAGGTCAACCGGATTGTATTTTATACAGGAAATGAATACTGATAAAGACAAAGCTGCCGTGAGACGATGATATTACTGCAGAGTCATTAAGTCCAAAATCAGTGTACTAATTTGTACCTTCATTCAGTCTAAAATGTCGGACTGTTACTCATTATTTTATATGCCATAAAGAACGAGAACAGTGCACCTGCAGGACGCCACTGATGTCAGGTGCAGCCTCATCTCACAGAGTTTGTCCAAATGTGTGTGTGGGGGAAGGGTGTATTTTAGAATTTATGAAATATACATGAAACGAGTGGCCACTCCACTTTAAGGTCCCCTTAACCACGAAATTTTCACAGAAAAGAAACTTGTAAATATGCTCTGACATATTTACTTAAACACTATATGGATGTATTTCTAAAATAAAAGCCATCATTTAAAAAACATTTTTTAAGAAAAACAGTATTACTGCAGTACTTAAGGTACAAATTATATGACTGAGAACTTCTGACTATAGGAAGGTTGATTTTGTCCTGACAGGTGACCTCCTGTTACCTGAGATGAAGTCAGAGCTTTTCCGGGACACAGTCCTAATGAACTCCCCATCTTCACTTCTGCTTCCTTCAAAGTATAACTGTCTGGAACTATAAAGAATTTTGACAACATAGTAAATGGTATTAATTTCTTCCTGTCTGGGCAAAATAATATATGAAAATTAGCCTTTCTTTGAAAATGAAGAATGTCAAAAAAGAACAAAATGGCTGCACTCCATGCAAAACGACTACGTATATTATAATTATGTTTGATTTTTCAATTTCCATACTCTAGATCAGGCGTGTCCAACCTCTTGGCTTCCCTGGGCCATACTGGAAGAAGAATTGTCTTGGGCCACACATAAAATATACTAACATTAGTGATAGCTGATGAGCTAAAAAAAATTCACACAAAAAATATCTCATGTTTTAAGAATGTTTACCAATTTGTGTTGGACTACATTCAAAGCCATCCTGGGCCACAGGTTGGACAAGCTTGCTCTAGAATATATTATTCTTGTTATCTGTACAACATGGCTAAGAAATAAGAGGCAGCTATGAATATTCAAGTCATACTTATAAAAATCAAAGAGCTGTTATTTACACAGATTAAAAGATATTCTGAACTGATTCATGATGGACTGACTAGTTTCTTCCAAGTTTAAACTGCTATGGTGACTACTATCAATAATCAGACTAAATTCAGTCTAATGACATGATGCATTACAGAGGTGAGAAGACTGCTCCATAACAGGTATCGCAACAAAGTTAGCAAAACAAATAAAAAACAAACAATACATTTAGAAAAATATAATTAGATTGAAACCATGAAGATGATGAGGGTCAGCTAATCTGAAAGCCAGGCGTTTCACTTTAAAAAGCTGACATGTTTGAATTTTTGGTTAAGAGACTGTAATACACAAGAAAGACACCTGGATGACAATATAGTCTATAAATCAGTTTCTAAAAAATAATTTAAGAATATTAGGTATTGGAAGCCATTATCTAAAGTAAAAGTGTTAAAAGAGTTAAATGGCACGAATTGTGTCAGCTTTGGAAGGCTACCAAAAAGATTTACCTGGACAAAGCAACTTCCCATTTCTATCAATAGGTCTCAAACAGCTGTTCTCAGCTACAAGTAAAAAGAAGTTGGTTAGTGAACCAAACAAAGAAAAGTAGACAGATTCTCTGTGTTAATTAGCTGGAAGCTACCATAAGCTGAAGACAAAAAGTAAACAATCAATCCCCAACAACTAAAAAACAAGTACAGGCAGTCTTTACTTTGCACAATACTGCAGCACTAAGAATGCCCATGCAAGCTGAAACTGTGCAAAGCAACCTTAATAACAATGAGAAAAACGACAATTGTTCATAACCTTTAAAAATTTTTATGAAAACATTCAAAACTGTCAGTTATACATGGATAATGAAATGAAAAAAGTGATAAAACTAGTATTTATACTGTAATTTAAAACACTAGAAACATTGGGAATTAAAATGTTTTATTTTTGTGTAAAAAAACTATCGAGACTAATTTAAGCAGAGCTTGCTTTCTTCTCATTGTATAGCTTATGACACAGAGTGAGCATCCTTCCCATTTCCCAGTGAAATGTCACACATACTCTAACTTTGGATCAGCTTCCGAGGTCTTATGTTATGTGCTCTCAATCTCATGAACTAGCTCCAGGAGCTTCTTTAGTTCTACCAGTGTCATTCTCCTGGAATATCTCATTCGGTTTTGTTTTTTTTAAAGATTTATTTTATTGATTTTTGACAGAGAGAAACAGAGACAGAGAGACAGAGAGAAGGGGGAGGGCCCAGAGCAGTCTCCATAGTTGACATTAGTTTTCCATATAGTTTCACTCCACAGGCGGGCACAGGGCTGCGCAGGGCAGGAACTGGGCTGGGAGCCTCCCACGTAGGTCCTGGCAAGAACTGAACTCGGTTCAGCATGTGGGTCTGCACTGGACGGGGCTGGGATTCGATCCTCGGTCCTCAGGGCTTCAAAGCGAGCGCTTTACCTGCTGAGCCATCCCAGCTTTCCCTATCTTCATTCTTTTTGTCACAATTACTTTTCTCACTTCAGTCAGTAAGTTCACGCTCCTAAATTCCTCTGGCTGCATTTCTAGGGTCACTCGAATAACAGCAGTGCCAACACTGCAGCTACTTCTTCCATCACTCCACACACTTTAGTTTGTTTGCGGAACTTGCATCTTTGCTGATTACTCATTCTTGTAAAATGTCATGTGGATTTACCACTGGGAGAAAAGGACACAATGAACACACTTTGCTATCTATGTGGTGAAATTAACACACATAGGCAATGACCAAACAGTGACAGACTTTAAAGAGTGAAGTAACTGGTCATGATGCACATCTGTCGTTCACGTAGTGATCTGTGGACTGCAGCCAGTAGCAAAATTTGTACTTCATGCAATTACTCAGTTAAATCCAATGGCAACTGAAACTGGAACCATGTTGCTGGGTTAACTAATGATATATAATAAACTGTGATAACTAAAATTTGTACATATTGGAACTATACAGAGACTATTTTTAAAATGTTAGGTGATTTTTTTTATTCCTATTAAATGGATTAGGGCCAGTGTGTCCCCCATCCTTTTTTGTTTTTAAGATATTATTGTTTGAGAGAAGGTGAGAGAAAGAGAAGGGAGGAGGACCCAGAGCAGTCTCCATAGTGGTACATCATTAGTTCTGACGTGGTTTCATTCCACACCGGTGGATGTGGGGCCGCATGGGGCAGGAACCAAACCGGGGGTCTCCTGCTGGGAAGCAAGAACCTTGGCCACTGGGCCATTCTGGCAGTTACCAGTTGCTCCGCAGTTTAGCACATGGGGCTTGCACAGGCCCAGGTCGGGAATCAAACCCCAGACCTTGCGATTGTGAGGCAAGTGCTCAACCGCTGAGCTGTCCCAGAATCCCAGCGTGCCCCACTTTTGAGGATACAAAGATTTCTGCTCTGTGGGACGGAATACACCAAGTTTAGTCCAAACAGAATTCTTATAATATTGCGAATGAAGTGGGGAGGCTGGGAGGCATGGAGCCTTCTGAGAGGACAAAAATGGTCTGGATCTTCAGACCATAGCAGAATCTCTGTGTGAGATTCCTGAATTCTTTATCTTATACTACAGTAATGTGAAGCTAGCATATAATTCTAATACAAATTTCTTGATAAGTGAATCACTTATGAAAGGAATTTAAGAAATTTAAGACTGCTCTGGCTTCCCCTTCTCTCAAACAATAAATCTTTTTTTGATAATACAAAATTATTTTTTTCTCATATCTTTTTATTAATTGTTAAATTTATTGGAGTGACACTGGTTGGTAAAAATTACTTAAGTTCCAGGTGTACTGTGTGGTTACCACCCAGAGTCAGTTCTCTTTCCATCACTTCCATTCCCCTTACCCTTAGGTAACCACGAATTAAAAAAAAAAAAAGAATATAAGAAATATATTTTTTAAATGCATTTTAAATATGGTCTCGTTAAAAATTTTTAACTTTTGGGGAGGCTAGGATAGTCCAGCGGTTGAGCACTTGCCTCGCAATCATAAGGTCTGGTATTTGATTCCCAGCCCCAGTCCATGCAAACCCATATGTTGAACTGCAGTGCAACTGGTAACCATGTGGGAGGCCCTGCCCTTTGCAGCCCCATACCCACCTGCGTGGAATGAAACCACGTCACAACTAATGATGTACAACTATGGAGACTGCTCTGGGCCCTCCCCCCTTCATAAATCTAGAAAAAAATTTTTTTTAACTTTCATTCAAAAATCACTGTGAATCTTTTATGTGCCAGGCACTGTACTAGAAGCCCATGGACTCTGCCCTCAAACAGCCTCCTCTTGTGGACATTCATCACACAAACACACCAGTTGTTACAGCATACGTGCTACAAAAAGGACAGGTTATCACGAGAGTAAAACAGATTAACTGAGACAGTGTGGTCAGGGGTGATCAAAGAAGTAAAGTTTCAGCTGAGATCAGATGAATGGTGGAAATTAGAAGAGAAAGGGTGAAGGGGAGAGAGTTCCAAGAGAGAAGGCAGAACTCTGAAGTGTCAGGGGTGGAAGAGAGCTGGGGCACTGGAAACCCACAGAAAGTCAGCATGGGAAGCAGCCTGTGTGTGAGGGAAAAGCACCCCAGGACTCTGAGCCAACGGGTGACACACATTTAAGAACATCGCGTGTCGTATGAAGAATGGTTTGAAGGACAGCAAAAGTGGAAGGAGATCGGTTACATGGGAAGACAATAAACTATTCATTTGAATAAACCATATACTTTTTCATCTCATAAAAAGTTTAATTAAAAATGCACTTAAATAAATAAATAAAATGCACTTAAACATCAAGGGGATTAGAATAATAAAGCGACTTTAATTTAGAGCAGATCCAAAATCCCATAGTCATATGTGGATAAACAAATAGAAGGTAAAAATGAAAGAGACGCTGTCATGGGAATATAATAATCACAGATATGAACGGAACACTTATTACCAGCCTACCTGCTTAACAGGAAGATATAGGTAGTAATAAAGTAAATTAAATCGATACTTAAAATTACTTGCCATATATTATTTGCCTTGGGCCAAAGATAGTACTGCCCTGGTGGTTTATAGAATTAGCTCAACATCTGCATAGAAGTTTCAAGGGCAGAGATGGTTTTATTCATCCTTATATTCCTGCTAAGTGCTTTTTAATAAACTTTTTTGAAGTAAAATTTACTTGTAATAAAACACATCCAGCTTAAGTGTACAGTTCAGTTTGATGTGAATACAATGCAACCAGCAGCAAATGAACCTATAATTTGCATTGCCCCCCCAAAACCCCATCATGCCACTCTGTAATCAATCCCCCACCGCACAATTCTGATTGCCTCTGTAACTATAGCTTAGGCTTCTGTTTTTGAAAAGTTCATATAACCAGAATAATAAGAGTGAACCCTTCTGTGTCTAGCTTCTTTCGCTTGGCATAATGAGATTCATCCATGCTTTGTATGTGGTGGGAGTTCTTTGCTTTTATTGATGCACAGTATCCCACAGTAAGGATACGCCACAATTTGTTTGTTTGCCTACTCGGGCATTTGGACTATTTTCCAGCTTTTGGTGATGCACATTTATGTACAGCATTTATAAGAATACATGTTTTGATTTTTCTTGAGTAAATATCTAGGATGATTGGTAAATGAATGCTTAAACTCAAAAGAAACAGGCTCACTTAACCAAAGTGACTACCATTTTATGTTCCCACTAGCCATACGTGGGAGTTGCAGTTGCTCCACATCTTGGCTGCTTCTGGTTTTGCATTTAAAATTTTAATCATTCTATGGAGTGTGTAGTGGGTGTCGTTATGGTTTAGTTTGATGGTTTAGAATGATGTTGAGCATCTTCTCCTGCATAATGGTTACTCATAAGTGGGTCTTCTTTTGTAAAGGGTCCTCCCAATTTGGGTTGGGTTGTTTGTCCTCTGATTAGGTTACAAGTATTTTTTATATCCTGATGCAAGTCTATTGTCAATTACATTATATAAATTCTCCCCGTTTGTGTCTTGTCTTCAAATGCCTTTTGAAGAACAGAAGTTCAAAATTTTGATGTAGTCCAATTTGTTAGTTTTCTCTTTCATGGTTTATACTTCTTGAATCAATCCAAAAAAACCCTTTTCCTTATGGTAAAAATAACAAAGATTTTCTCATGTTTTCACCCAGAAATTTTAGTTTTAAATTTTAACATTTAGACCTGTGGAACCATTTTTGATTAGTTTTTTTATATAATGTAAGGCAAACTTGGAGATTCATTTTTATCTTTCCCCATGAAAATGCCTTGGTGCTTCTATTAAAAGTCAACTGACCAAATAGGTTTGCATCTATTTCTGGATTACCAATGTAGTTCCATTGTATATATTTTAGGTTTCAAAAACCAGTTATCATCCCTGTTGTACATTTTCTTCTTAAAATAGCCCTTTAAAAAATGTAAAAACTATCCTCAGCTCACCAGCTGTGCAGAAAGAGGTTGTAGGTCACCCACTGCTTGCTGACCCATTCTTTGTGTCTACTTTTATGCCAATGCACTATCTTGATGACGATAGCTTTGAGTAAGTCTTGAAATGAGATAGTGTATGTAACTCTTCCAACTTTGTCCCCCTACCCAGTTGCTATGGATACTTAGGTTCTTTGCATTTTCATATAAATTAAAGAATCAGCTTGTTAATTTTCACACAAACAAAACCCTATTAGGATTCTGAGTGAGATGGTATTAAATCTACAAATCAATTTTGAGAGAATTAGCTTCTAAATAATGTCTTCCAATCCAAGAACATGGCACATCGCACCATTTATTCAGTTTTTATTTTTTATTTTTTTAAATATATTTTTACTTATTTATTTATTTTGACAGAGGAGAGAGAGAGAGCGAGAGATACAGAGACAGAGAGAGAACTGAACTGGGGGAGCTCCCAGTTCAGCATATGGTTCCGCACGGGCCGGGGCCAGGATTCAATCCTCGGTCCCTGGCGCTGCAAAGTGAGTGCCCAAACCACTGAGCCATCCCGGCTTCCCCAGTTTTTATTTTTCACAGCAACGTTTTCTATTATAGTTTTCAGTGTACAGGTTTTACATATATTTTGTTAAATTTACTCCAAGTATTTCATGACATCTTATTCTACTACAAGTCTTTTCTTAATTTCATTTTCAGTTTGTTTTTGTTGTTAGTAGATAAATATATAATGGATTTTTGTATATTGATTTGAGTTCCTGTTAAACTCACCTATCAATTCTAGTAGCTTTTAAATAGAATCTTTAGGGTATACAAATATGCAATAAAGGGGAAGCCAGGATGGCTAAGTGGGTTAATTGCTCACTTTGCAGCCCCGGGAACCGAGGATTGAATCCTGGCCCCGGCCCTGGCCCGTGTGGACCCATATGCTGAACTGGGGTGTGCTTCCCATGTGGGAGGCCCCCAGTTCAGTTCCCACTCTGCGCAGCCCCCGCCCACCTGTGTGTAAAGAAACCATGTCAAAAACTGATGATGTGTAACTATGGAGACTGCTCTGGGCCCTTCCCCTTCTCTCTGTCTCTGTCAAAACCAATTAAAAAAAAAAATGCAATAAAGCACATCAGTAGTGCTCACCATCACTGCATAAGGAAAATACAATCAGAACATGAAATGATACCATTTCATATTCACTGTAATGGCTATAATCAATACTAGATTAATTACAACTATTGGCAAGGATGTGGAGAAACAATAAACCCGATACATAGCTAGTGGGGTTGTCAGTGGTTCAGCCACTTTGTAAGATAGTGCGGCAGTTTCTTGTAAAGTTTAAACATAAATTTTCTTTCTAACTCAGCAATTCTAATGCTGTATACCTACCCAAAAGAACTGAAAACCTATGTCCACGTAGAGATGATGTATTATAGCAGCACTAGTCATATAAGCCAAAAAGTGGAAACAACCAACTGGTGAATAAAGAAAATGTGATATAGCCATACAATGAACTAGTAATCAACATTAAAAAAAGAACAAATTGTTAATACATGCTAAGTCATGGATGAACCCAAAAATGGAATGCTAAGTGAAAGAAGCCAGACACACAAGACTACATATTATATTATTCCATATACATGAAATATCCAGAAAAGCAAGTCTAGAGAGACAGAAAGGAGATGAGTGGTTGTTGAAGGTTTCAAATAGAAATAGAAATGAGGGATCTTTTTGGAGAGATGATAATGTTCTAAAACTGGACTACAGTGATGGTTGTACAACTCTATATATTTACTAACAATCACTGAATTACACTTAAAATGGGGGGTTGATGGTATGTAAATTATATCTAAATAAGGCTGTTAAAAAAACCTAATGCTAAGTGGATAATGAGTTTGCAGAATATTGCATTCAGTATGCCAGAACTCAAGTAAATATAAAAATACAATATACACATATAAGTATATATGAAAGCATAGCATATATAGCACAATATGTATACACAGACTAAATACACACTCAGATACACTGGTTGCATCTGGGGAGGGAGAGTGAGTAATCTGAGAAGTAGGACAAGGAGCATTTTATTTGTTATGTTTCAAACAAAAACAAACACATGACAAAATGTTAACTTCTGTCCATTTTGGGTGGTAGGTGGATGAATTTTCCCTGAATTTTTTTTGTACTCTCCCATAATTTTTTCAATTAAAAATCAAAACAAAACTAAATTGAACCAAAAACAAAAACAAAAGCAAACATAAATGATTACCTAGTTCCTTCATTAATTTTAATTCCTTTATGGCTTTAATTCGAATATCAAACACCACCTAAAATAGAGAAATAAACTAATGACTGAGTATAAGTTGAAAACAATGCGAGGGGAGGAAAATGAAGACTGTATGTGCACACACAGATTGAGTTATTAATTACTATGACATTCAGTAGTTTTTGCCTACTTGAAAGTGTTTTTTTCCATCCCTGAAATTCATTTCTCTCTTCTACAAAATCAAAAGAAAAACTCATATCTTAAAGCTTTTACCAAACTGATGTTAACTGGAACAGAAAGGACTCCTATGGAAAACCAAAGAAACATTTCTAGCTAGAAAGGCAAAAAGTTGACAAACCTTTCTGATGAGAATGAACAAAAGTAACTGCAGGTAATAACATTTCATTGTTAAGAATGATGAGTTCAGGGCCAATGAGCACAAATAATATAAAAATGTATACTACTTGTCCCAAGGGCACTATGTAAAATGCCTATTTAAATTACTTTATTTTAGAACTCCCTCCCTCCCTCCCTCCTTCCCTCCCTCCCTCCTTTGTTTCTTTCTTTTTCTTTCTTTCTTTCTTTCTTTCCTTTCTTTCTTTCCTTTCTTTCTCTCTTTCTTTCTCTCTCTCTCTCTCTCTCTCTTTCTTTCTTTCTTTCTTTCTTTTAGTTTAGGCTAATTGCCTCAAGGCTGGGGCATAAAATTGTAGAAATTTAGGGGTAAAACTGATGTCAGATCATCCACTCCACCCTACCACCATAACCTGCACTGTGCTAAGAAGCATCAGGGACTTCACCAAAGTCTCCCACTTGGGGTCTGGGTGACAGGTCTCCTGAATGGTAGTGCACTGGTCTGATACTCTATACTATAAATGCACCTTAAGAAATTATAATACTATAGAAAACATTCTAATATGTTTCTTTTTAATGTTATATAGTCTCAATGAATTGAGACTATATAAATGTAAAATGATGTGTCCTGAAATAATGTTTAATGAAACCTGTCTCACAGTCTTCAAATGGAAGACTGAAGGAAGAATCCCCCTTTAGAGAGAAGCTGGCATTAGATAGAGCATGGGGTATTATGTAGAGCAATTTCAGTTAAACTTAAAAAAAAGAACAACACAAAAACAAAACATATATGCCCGATTTAAAAAACATCAAAAAGACCCTTGAAAATAGCATTTCACAGTTTATATATTTTGATAAATATAAATATATATTTGTACTTTGATATAGCATTAGATGTATTTGACAACAAAGCCAGAAGATTCCATGTCTAATAGCTCACTCCCACATTCTAATTCTAGGCTTTGGAGGAAAAAAGGGCACATATTTTCTTGAGCTAGGCCAAGGGCTAATAATTGGTAAATGATCCATAATCAAATATTAAAAGCAAACAGTTGATTTCTTAAGATGTAGGAAGTCTACTGAGACTCTTCTAAAAGATTAAAGTATTGCTTTCTAAATAAAATTTGGTTAACTAAAAAACAGTCAACCAAACGTCAACTGTAATCTACTCACTGTGTTACCAGTTGCTGGTATTTTAACTTGCTCCTCTTCAGATTCTAACTGGCATACATTTTTAACATGAATCCAGTCGGTCTCTCTCACACTAGTGATCCATTTCCCTTGTTTGGTCAACAAACTGTAAGTAAAAAGATGTTCAAAAAATGTGTCCTTACACAGCACTTGTATGGATCAGAAAGGGTCAGAAAATCCCATTTTTCTGTAGGCACCACTTCTAAAATTCTGCATGTGTCCCTTACTGAGAACTAATTAAAGGTGACCAAGGTCTATCGAGCTGGCTTTATGAAAGTTGACTCTTTAGGGTGGTGGTAGGCAGTATTCTACGGAGTCTATGTTCATGACTCCAAACATTCTTTGACTTACACAAATAATTTGTGCCACGCCTTTCAAAGAGAACTATTGTTACCGAAAAATCTGTTGTTGCACAGGAATCACTAGGGGCTTTAATGGAGCAGCTATGCCAAAAGCCCACCCACAGGATTCAGGTTTTATTTAATAACAGGACAGCTGTGCCCAGTTTGCAGACTGACACTGCATAAAAGTGCCACTCACATCACATATGTTGTCTATTTGTATTTTTATTATAGTTTTATTTTATGATAGCAGATGGCAGTAGAGTGTCTTGTTCTAACAAACTTTTCCTATGCATAGTAGTAAAGGATCTTGGGGAAGGGATGACTTCTTTCTAATTCACACACAGAAATGGAACAGGCTAGTGGAAGTCCTCCTTGAGAGTGTGTATCAGAGCCTTGAAACACAATTCTACTCTTTATTTCAGTTCCTCTACCCTGGGATTCCACCTTAAGTTAGCAATCCTAAATAAACAGTTTTAAGAGCAAAGATGTTCCCTGAACACCACCTTAAAATAGTGAAAAACTAGATGATGACGACGATGATGATGGTGGTAGCTAAAATCTTTAACACTGTGTGCACACTTTGTAAGCACTTAACTCAAGTCTTACAACTCTGTGAGTTGGTGCTAATTATTAACCCCACTTTACAGAAGAAGAAACTGAGCAGAGGGGTGAAGTGACATGCCCATGGTCACACTGCCAGGAAGTGATACAGCTGAAAACAAATCCAGGCAGTGGCACGAGGCCCTGTCCTTACCTACTACCTGTACTGCCTCCCACAGGAGCCCTGTTAAGTAACATCAGCAGATCATTATATAGCCATGAAATGAGGTTTAGGAAGAGTCTCCAAAAAGGGGTGGGGATGGGGGAAGCAGAATGTAACTATCTTTAAAATAATGATTATGATTAAAAAGAAACAAATTTTCTAAACAAAAAGCCTATTATGTGAGCTCAGTAACACAGGAAAGTGAGCAGTGCCTGCCACTGCATGGGCAGCACAGGGTGCAGCTGTGAGCCTCCTAGCCTCCCTCATTTCTGTACTTCCCAAGTCCTAGTAAATGTGTCTTACTTTCAAAAAAGAAATACATATAAACTTTTTAATTAAATACATATCGTGCACAAAACACCAAAAGAGTAATGCCGATAAATGTTATGCAAAATAGAAACAGTTCACAAATGCTCTGCTGTGTCATAGCCACTATTAATAATAGTATAGACGCTGCAAACTACGTATATTCACAGCACTGATAAGGCAGAGAGCTGATTCACTGTTTGTAACATAAGTCTTCAATATATGGAAATTTGGACAGTTATAGTATGACACATTGACCACAAAAATGACACCATACAATGTCACAGACATGGATAACAAAAATGAAGACAGCAACATTTCTGAGCTTGAAACCTGACTTGCAGGAATCAAGGGCGCAATTCCCCATGTAACTGCCCTATCTGGGCAACTGGGAGGATCTCAAGAACCATAAGGACTGTGATGAAAACCTGAATAGCCTATGGGATTCCTGTGACAAAACAGACAAATTTAGCTATGATCTTAATACCATCCTCGTGGAAAGTTTTAGGAACTTCCTTAGTAAGAATATGCCTTCAGTTTTATAATGGGTATTAATCAGAATTCATTCAATAGGATTCTGCTTTATAGCCAATTAATCTAGACTGTATCTTGTCTATACCTGTATTATTTAGTTATCACATTTACCCCCCGCCCCAAATCACATAACAATATCATTTTTCTCCAAGTTGTCTAATCTAGAACATTCCTACTTACGATACATAGAACACAATATCTACAAATAAAAAAATTAACTCTTATTATTAAACTAAAGCTTTAGAGTTCTAAGAGATAGTACTGTAATTAAAATAAGAATTCTCTATTTAGCAGGTTACCTGTTAGTGTCATTACTGGAATCCTGAATTAAAATTGAGCTCCTGTCTCTGAGACCTTGCTCTCTGAAGGTCTTCCTCAAGTCATCCTGGGGAATGGTGGTCCAGCTTCCCTCACCTGTAGATCCAGTGCTGTTGATGAAGACTGCACCTACTGGGATTGCTAAGGCTGTGAATACAGAGCCTACTTCTGCATTAGATGGAAAGACATGTGGGGATTCTGTCAACTGCTGACACTTTTCTCCTTCATCGCTTGTTGCTAGACGAAGAACATTTAAAAGCAGGGGTTCACAGTCACTACCAGTTGGAATCTGGATTCCACCAACCTACAGTAATATCAAGACAACTGTTAGTATAGTTGCCATTGGCCAAAATTAAGTCTACATGATAACGTAGTAAAAGACTACTCTTGTAGAATAATTTTCATTTTTTTCAAGTAAAAAGGAATTTTCACAAATGTCATTTAAGTATCAGAAAAATAAAGTTTAGATTTTTCTTTTGGAACTTTCTCTTAGCCATCTTTTATTTTTTCAGAGAGAAATCTGGAGTGGAGACAGATATATGAGTCCTCAGTGGTGGTAATGAAGCCCCAGAAACACCAAGAACAGTTTACTGAGTGGCTGAGATATTCCTCACCCTGTTCCTGACTTAGAAAATTCACTCTGCTCTGACAAGTCACTTCCGTTCCCTAATTCAGTATAGCTATTGGTCCCGTTCTGAAATCCCACAGGGCTTATGCACAGACCCCTACTACAGCACTTACATTAGTGCAACTATACCACGAAGGCCCAAAACACAGACTGATTCTTTACCTTATGTCTAGCATCTGACACGTAGTACGTCACAACGGAGGTGCTCAATAAATATCTCTTTAACTTGTAACTACTACTGACTGTATGTACAATTTATTAAATATTTCAGCAATTGTCTAGTATCTAATTGCCTTCTTATAAGCTGAATAAAATTTCATTACAATGACTTAAAAATATCTAAAACTATCATGAATATTTCTTGAATACTTTTTTACCTCCACTCCATTCCACACAAAGATATCTTCCTCATCAGCAATTTCAATTTCGCACAATGTCAGATCATCTCCTAGGAAGATGAGATCATCAGTGAGGCCATTCATCATGACTATTAAACATAATTTAAAGAAAAAGCTGAGACACTTAAATATTTGTTTGAAAACACATACCCATTAAGGGAAAAAATTTAAAAGACAGTAATTATGTTTATTAGATTGATATTATTATTCTTTAAAGATTTATTTTATTGTTTGGGGGGGTAGAGCAGTCTCCATAGTTATACATCATTAGTTGTGACATGGTTTCATTCCACACAGGTGGGTGTGGGG
>PVKE010032730.1:0-18313 GCA_004027555.1 Craseonycteris thonglongyai
AACTGTGGGAACTCCCCAGTTCAGCACGTGGGTCCTGCCTGGGCCGGAGCCGGGATTCGATCCTCGGTCCTCATGGCCTCAAAGCGAGCGCTCAACCCGCTGAGCCGTCCCGGCTTTCCCCTCCTGTCCCCTTCTTGACCACACCCGCCCCGCTTCACTGTGCTTTGCTCTGGTGCTCTGTGTAGTTGCTGGTAGAGAGGGTAGTGTGGTTTCTGGTGACAAGGGACAGAGCGTGCACTCATTCCTTTCACAGGATGCTTTTCTGTTGTGTCTCTTCTCTTAGGCAGTCGGAGGTTTATGAGTGAAACTTAAGTCACTCATTGCTAGGTGGGGAGTATTCTGGCTGTCCCTTCTCTGCACTGTCCTGGGACAGGCTTATATGGGTCGGTGTGCTTGAGTGTGTAACGCTGTGCGATCATGTCTTCCCACGCCCCCTAGATAGCCTTGCCTGGTTGTTCCCTTCTCCTCTGCTGTTTATGTCTTTCAAGTGTTTACAGATAGTGCTGGCCCATTCTCGTGGTTATCGGGCCAGACCTTCAAATCTCGTCATCCTTCCCGGGACTTTCCTAAGCACAGATAGAACATTTTAGAACAGTGAGTGTTCATTTGTGGGGAGCCCCCTCTCTGACCCAATGTTCTTGAAGAGACTCTTGAAATAGAGCCCCTGCCTTGCATTCTGATAGGTGACTTCTTGGTATCAATGAAAACAGGTGGAAATTGTAAGATTGGTGTGGGGAGGGGACTCAGAAGAGTAGAGGGTAAATACAGCTCCAAGAATGGTACTGGGTTCTGGATCCTCAGACACAAAGTGAGCTACACACTTGTGGTGTGTGTGTATGTGACATGGCATTGAGTCAGCTCCGACTCCTAGCAGCCTTATGAATGAGTGATGTCCGCAATGTCCTATCTTCAGTGGCCATACTCAGCTCCGGAGACTCATGCCTATGGCTTTGCTGATGGATCCAGTCCATCTCATGTTTGGTCTTCCTTTTTTCCTGCTGCCTTCTATTTTCCTGGCATTATTGTCTTTTCCAAAGAAGACTGCTGTCTCATGATGTGCCCAAAATAGGACAGCTTCAGGTTTGTTATTTTTGCCTCCAGCAATGGTTCAGGCTTCATTTGCTCTAGGACCCACTAATTTGTCTTTCCGGTGGTCCAGGGCATCTGTAGAGCTAAGCATATTTCCGATGAATCAATTTTTTTTTTCCTGTCAGCCTTCTCCTCTATCCAGGTTTTGCATCCATGCATAGTAATTGGGACTACGGGACTGTGGATGAGCTTAGCCTTGGTCTTGAATGACACATCTTTGCTCTTGGTAATCGCTCCTAATTCTTTCATTCATCCTTGCTACATACATCCTGATTAGTATTTGCATGACCTCTGGAGAAGCACTGCAGGAATAATCGATTGATTCATTGTTTGGCTGAAGGGTCTGAGAGGGTCACAAAAATACTTACGTGGTAAATTGATAAGTAACAGTTGAGTGGGTCTAGGTGTTGCAGTTATCCATTGGTGTTTAACAACTACAAAACTTAATGGCTTCAATACGAAGAATGTGTTCCTTCTCATGTTTCGGTGGGTTGGCTGGGTGGACCCTTGAATAGTCCTATCTGAACTCATTCCTGGACTCATGCAGCTGAAGGGTCAGCTGGACTGGAATGTCCAAGATGACGTCACTCACGTGTCTGGCAGTTAGGCCAGCCGTGGACTGGGCTGCTCTGGTTCTCTTACACGTGGCCTTTCATGCTCCAGTGGGCTCCACTGGCCTCTTTACATGGTGGTCTCACGGTAGCCTCTAAAACAAGTGCAAGTGGAAACGTCAAGGCCTCTGAAGGCCTAGGACTGGAGGTCACACACTGTTACCTCTGCCCTTTCCATTGGCCACCGCAAATCAGAGTCAATGAGAAGGGGTCTGTACAAGGGCAGGGGTTCAGGAAGGTGGTAGTCATTGGGATTATTCTGTAACAATCTGCCACACCAAGTAAAAGGAAAATACAAGTTGGACTAAAAGTCAGGTTAGCCTCTGATGGTGAGAGGCCACCCTGTGGGAAAGTGACGAGCACATTCTGGGAGTGGACTGCCTACTGGACTCCCGCCTCTGCCACTTCTAGCTGTGTGACCTTGAGACAGTCCCACAGCCAGTCTGTGGCCCTGGGCCCTCTACTCACTGAGGACAGTAATAACGCCTGCTTTAGAGGCTTGTGATGAGTTTAAAGTGAATTAATACAAGTAAAGTGCCAGTATCAAACAGATGTCAGCTCACATAGATGTTACTCTCAAATAGCTGTTAGGTGTTATTATTCATTATACTCTTCCGTAATGGCAGGTGAGATACAAATTTGGCTTTAAGTTTTGATACAAAGAGGGAAAAGTACTTGGTACAAGATTTGTAGTGTGCCTAAGCTGCGAAGAATAGTTCCAGAAGAATCTGGTCTGTTTTGAATGAGCAAGTATGTGTTTTGACATACTTGGTTTTGAATGTAGCAGATTTGGGATAGTTTGCAAAGTGACTAACCTGGAAAAACTTTACACGCTAAAAGTATATATATATTTTTTACCAAGAGCAAATGATTAGAGGCAGGACTATCTAGAGGTTAGCAAAATGAGCTTGATTCTCAGAAGCCTTTGCTTAACTGGACCCCCAGCCCTCCTCACTCCGGCCTGAGTGAACTTGGGAAAATTCATGGATCTCTCCAAAGCTCAGCGTCCTAATTTACAAAATGGGCAGAATAATCATGCCCACCTCCCAGAGATAAAGAGGTTAGGCAAGGAAAGCCCTCAAGTCTATTGTCTGGCACATACTACTCGGCGAATATTTGCTTTGACTGTTATTCGTTTAAAGATGGTTTTAAGGGAGATTTTCTCTCTGTCAGAAGATGAACTCTGTGTGTACTCTTCACAAGCAGTTATTACTATTATTATAAACCTTTTCTGTCTCTCTCTTTGAGGGGCACTCAGACTTGTAGGGACTGTCATATAGTGATAAGCAAGCAAGCAAACAAGCAAATAAAAGGGTAATAAACCCTGTATTTAACCTTCTCTCTAATTCCAGGCTAGTCCCCATTTTTCCAAATTAGTGAGCTTTCTCATTTGTATGGTTTTTGTTCTCCATTGGACTTGGTGCAGCTTCTATGGAAGCTGGCTGTGTTTCAGAACAACCTTCAAGGACTTCCAGAAATCTGTCGACAGCCCCCAAACCACAGTTCCCACCTCTTCTTAGATGGCTCCTCTCCACATTTCTACAGTTTCAGGATCTCCAGTGGTGTGAAGGCAGGTTCATCATTCCCTCTGCCCCTAGGGATGCTTTCTTCCCTCCCCCACTCCTTTGCGTCTGGCTTTTGGTCTGATTTATGGCTTTTGAATGTTGGCCTGGAGGATCTTAATTTAAAGCCTCTGTCAGAGGTTGTTGTACAAACGTGGTGCCAGTCAAAAGCTGTTTTCCTTTGGTCTTGCTCCTCTGTCGCCTTTTCTGTGGCATGAATATGAGGTAGGAACATAGGTTACTAAATTGGGTCTGGGGAGCTGTTGAGAAACTCTTTGGTAATTCCCTGGAAGGTGCTGTGGCTCCATCCCAGCCAGGAGCTCAAGTGAACACTCTGGGTCTTTAAGCCAGGTTTCACCCATCAGTTTATGTCTCTTTCTTAAGCTGCCTCTAGAGCAAGTTTGTCCAGCCTGCGGCCCACGGGCCACATGTGGCCCATGATGGTTTTGAATGCAGCCCAACACAAATTCGTAAACTCTCTTAAAACATTATGAGATTTTTTGCAATTTTCTTTTAGCTCATCAGCTATCATTAGTGTTAGTGAATTTTATGTGTGGCTCAAAACAATTCTTCTTCTTCCAATGTGGCCCAGGGATACCAAAAGATTGGACACCCCTGCTCTAGAGACTGGTCTAGTGGTAATTATAATCGGGTTCAGAATCCTTACCCTAATATCCGTCATCTTTTGAAAACTGTCCCTCTCTAGCCAAAGAGATTCCGTTTAGTGTTGCTGTGTTTCCATTATGAAAACAACAATTTTTCATTTTTCAAATTGAAGATTACATTTTAATAGTGACTGTGCGATATGCACCCCTAAAGAAATATTTTACTCACTCTGCTGTGTGAATCACTGGGGTATTGCTTTTCATCATTTTTGTTGTCAGTGTGAGACAAAAAACCATTTCCCCATCATCTTAGTTCTAAGTCAGAATCCAGCCACTGTGTGTCTCTGTGCACACCTACAGCTTCAAACAGCTGCCCTGCCCATCTGTGTATCATTCACAGAGCCATTATGTCAAAGGGTTTGGCTCCTTTGGAGCCGAGTTTCCGTTATTTTGATCACGTGTGCCCTTGTTCAGTGACCAGCACGTGTCTCCGGGTTCCTGATGTCAAATGCCTAAGAATGGTATTTTCATGTGAAAATTTCATAGCATGTCCAAGACTGTATTCCTGTCATCTTCTTCAAGAAGAAAGTTCTGGAATAATGTTCATGAAAGAAATAAAATAATAAAGTAAGTAAATAAGTAGATAAAAAAAATAACAGTACAGGTTCATGATGTGATCCCTTTTAATGTAAGATTACAAGAGGTGTGTGCATATGTATTTATTTGCCTGTGTGTATGTGGAGAAGGAAAGATCTAGATAAGGGGGGAAGGTAGTGTGTAACAGGTGGGATTATGGGTTTTTCAAAATTTCCTTTATAATAGGAAAAGAAACCCAATGCTATTTATTTTTAATGATTAAAAACAAAACAAGACAAAAGACAGCACAACAACAATAACAGCAACAAAATAGAACAAGAAAAGGGAGTGAGGCAGGCTGCCTGGGTGACTGGGTAGAGTTTTCGGGTCAGGGGCCATGTGGGTCGGAGGCCCCCTGCGCTGGCCTGGCTCGGCCCAGGGCACCGCACACGGCCTCAGTCTCGGCCTGGCCCAGGAGACCAAGTTGAGATGTCGCATCTTCCTGTGGGCGTGGTTTTGTCTCCCATTGGATAGAAGCAGTGTTCTGTAACGGAATCAAGTCCATTCAGCTTACTTTGTCCGGCCCAGGTGGAGGCTGGGAGGGAGTGGGGTGGGTAGGGCCTCCTTCCTGCTCCTCTTGGACACTGACCGTGACTCCCCCTGAGACTGGCTCCCGCGGCTCTGTCCTGCCGGGTCTGGGCTTGGGAGAGTCTCCACACACAAGCATTCCTGTGTCAGCTCATCAGTTCTCAGGGCTCGTGGGGCTCAGGGTCCAGCACCCTCTTCTCCTGAGCCAGCAGACAGGGCGGCAGCAGAAACCACTCTGAGAACAACAGCCAGGAAAGCCACCCCCGGGGCAAACCGCTGCTCTGAGAAGGAGCCCGCCGGGTGTGAATGCTGATGAAGCCCAGCAGCAGAGGGTGCTGGGCCTCCAGCCCTCACCATGGGCAGGTGTGGGGTACAGCCTTGGTGAGGTTCACCAGCTAAGCCATCGGTTCCTTGGGTCCAGGCCGGGTCCTTGCACGGAAGGCAGCAATAAGTCATGGGAGTGACAGTCACCACAGGCTGTGTCTTCTCTTGCAGAGAAAGTTCACTCGTGTGACCAGGAGAGGCAGAGTGCCCTGGAAGAAGCCCGGCAGAATCCTCGGGAGGGCATTGTCATCCCTGAGTGTGCCCCTGGGGGGCTCTATAAGCCAGTGCAATGCCACCAGTCCACAGGCTACTGCTGGTGTGTGCTGGTAGACACGGGGCGCCCACTGCCCGGGACCTCCACACGGTACGTCCCCCAACCTGTCCTGCCCCTCAGGTGGACCCTGGGTAGGCTGACTGGAAGCCCCATTTCAAACGGGACAGAAAACAGCGGTAGTGTCCCCATTTCAGACAGTACGTCTGGTCAGCCTAGTCTCACCGAGCTAAATGCAAGGTGTCAGGAGGCTGACCAGAAGTAGCATTTGAAAAGGGGCAGTACTGTTGTTTTCGGTACCATTTGAAATGGTACGTCTGGTCAGCCGAATCTGGTGTGTGCTGTCCCTTCACAGCTGGGAGACCTGGGAAAAGTCATTAACGTCTCTGAACCCGATGAGAAGGTTATTGCTTTGAGTCACTAGGGATCAGTTTTCTAGGGATCAGAAAAGATCCCGTGTGCAGTCATACAGTTGCATCAGTATGCCTGGGTGATTCGAAGGACATGCCTGATCATGTCTCCATGGGAACATCGATGCTGGGGTTGCCTGGCAGCTGCTGGACGGTGCAGGAGGTGTGTTAGTGCCAGCCCGGGCAGCTTCAGGCTTAGTGACAACACAGATCCCTGCTGGCAGAGGGGGCTGAAGGCAGCTCACTTCCCCACCCCTCCTCACCCTCCGTCTCTCTCTCTTCCCAGCTACGTGACGCCCAGTTGTGAGAGCGATGCCAGGGCCAAGAGTGCGGAGGTGGACGACCCCTTCAAGGACAGGGAGCTGCCAGGTGGGAGACCCCGCTGCCCCTTGCTGACACCTCACCTCCATCTGTCCTCCCACCCACTCCTCGCGACCACGTGAAGCGCTCTCTCCTCAGGGCCTGTTCCTGCCTATAATCTGGACACAGGCCTCACAGGAATGTGGAGGAGCCATGGGATCTGCATCTCGTCTGGGATTTGCCCCAAATTAGACCTGTGCCCTTGAGCACCACCTTGTTTCTCCTCTGTGCCCTTTTACCTTTTTGTCTTTAAAATGTAGTCATTGGGGGAAGCTGGGATGGCTCAGTGGGTTAAGTGCTTGCTTTGCAGCCCTGGAGCCTGAGGATCAAATCCTGGCCCCGGCCCAGGTGGACCCATATGCTGAACTGGGGTGTGCCCCCAGTTCAGTTCTTGCTGGGGCCTATGCAGGAGGCTCCTGGCCCAGTTCCTGCCCTGCGCAGCCCTGTGCCCACCTGTGGAGTGAAACTACGGTATATGGAAAACCAATGCTGTCAACTATGGAGACTGCTCTGGGCTCTCGCCCTTCTCCCTATCTCTCTCTGTCTCTGTCAAAAACAATAAAAAATAAATCTTTAAAATGTAGTCATTGGGTTAAAATTCTACCCCTGCAAGTCTACAATTCTTTTTTAAGTTTTATTTAATTATTTATTTTTTGACAGAGAGAGAGAGAGAGAGAGAGAGAGAGAGAGAGAGAGAGAGATACAGAGACAGAGACAGACAGAGAACTGAACTGGGGGAGCTCCCAGTTCAGCACATGGTTCCGCACGGGCCGGGGCCGGGACTCGATCTCCGGTCCCCAGCACTGCAAAGTGAGCGCTTAACCCACTGAGCCATCCCGGCTTCCCCATCTACAATTCTTTTTCTGTCCTCTGGTGATTAAGGCAGTGTTCTGGGGGCTGTGAACTTCCTTGTCATGGACTGGGAAGGAAAGATTGCTTACAGAGAGAGGCTGTTCTGACAGGCACGGGCTGTGTCTGTCACTTGCCCTGCAGAGTGCTTTTATAGCGACCCCTGATGACCCAGGACTGTCACTGGGACATGACACAAGTTGCACAAACAGGGGCCCAGGACCGGTAAATGGCTGCTGGGCTGGGTTCCTCCTTATGTATGGTGTTCTCTGCCAGTGAGCTACAGGATCACTACATGTTGATAGCTTAGAACACTGTGGTCTCAGCACAAACACAGGGCAGTGCTGGTGGGAGCTGGGGACCCTGCCCCATTCCCCACCAGGACTCCAAAGTGAGAGCTGAAAACACAGGGTCCTGAGTCAGGGGCTTTCCAAGGGAGGTGTGCAGAAATCAGCCTGCACAAGAACGAAATTGTGAAGGCCGGGTACCTCCTTCTAGCCATCGCCTCAGCAAATGGGAAATCAGATGTGCCGGGTGCTGGGTATCATCTAGTATCACCCTGACAGGAGGCTTGCGTCGTGGAGACAAAGAGTACTCAGACAGACCATGCAAGCCTATACTAAGGTGACCAGATTTTAACATTGGTAAAGCGGGACACCATTGACCAGGGGGGCAGGGGGGAGGGGGTTCTTGATTAAAAATTTGGTCTATCTCCCGCCGTTCCCTAGTTTGTCGTGCATTCTTTCCAAAAATCGGGACTTTTTTAAAACGCCGCGGGACATGGGACAAATTGTTAAAAATCAGGACTGTCCCGCCAAAAGCGGGACATCTGGTCACCTTAGCCTATACGCAGTGGTGACCTGGAGGTGCTGTGAGAAGGGTGGGGAGAGTCTACTTCACAGTCTCTGGCTTCTCTGTGAAGGTGACATTGAACCAGAGACCTGGAGGATTTGTGGAGAGAAGAGAATGAGATAGTCACGGCAGAGAGAAAGACAGTAGGCAGTGCGGAGGGCTCATGTGGGGTTGGCAATCCTGGTTCACAGGGGCACCCACCTGCAATGCTGAGCCATGTGGGTGTGGACTTGGAAAGAGCATATCTGTGAGAAGGTTCATCCATGCCTGGGGTTCTGCTGGAACAATGCAATGGCAGAAAAGAGAAACGAAGGATTTGAGAGCATTTATCAGAGAGATTTGATCATTATAATCTAAGCTGGGTAAGAAGCAAAGAGAAAAAGAAGGAGGAGGTTCTTGGGTAGATAAACTGGTAGGTCTACTTGAGTCAGCTCCGCCACTGGGGCTGTCTTTGTCGCTTGTGGCCCTGCTTGGCCATACTCTACCAGAAGCAGCTGGAGCTCCCCAGCAGATGGTGTGCTCACAAGGTCGAGGACCCCATAACCCTGGGTTATCTCCTTAACATTTAGCATGGTGCCTGAGTTGATGCTCAGCAGAAATGTGTGGCATGGAAGAAAATGGAAAGGGTTAGTGTCCATTTAGTTTGATGATCCTTGGTGGGCTGCAGGCAGAGAACCATGGAGGTTTAAGAGAATCACCTGAGTGGTAAGTGCTTCCCAACGTGGATTTCATTGTACAAGATCCTAGAGAGGTTTGGGAAACCGGTCTTTGAGGAAACTGTTCACTTGATTCTTTACCTGGCATCTGACTTCAAATCTCACCTTATCTTTCAGGCTGTCCAGAAGGGAAGAAAATGGAATTTATCACCAGCCTCCTGGATGCCCTCACCACTGACATGGTACAGGCCATTAACTCGGCAGCGCCCACTGGAGGTGGGAGGTGAGAATGTGAGCAGGACTCTGGCCCTGTGGGGAATGTGGGGCCCCTGACTTTTCGGATGCTAGGGGACACTGGAGCATAGGAGCCAGTTGGGTAGGGCCAGGGCCAGACATCAGTTTTTTTTCTTCCTGAGACCATATAACTTTGTCTCATCTTCCACCAAAAATCTTTCTGCCCCTGTCCCCTCCCTATTCTTTGGGAGTTGCTTGTCTCTAGCTTGTGGTTACCTGATTACAGGAAAGTCTGGGGCTGTCTGGAGACTTCCAGCACCTTAGTCTCAGCAGTGGATGCATTGGAGTGAGAGTCCTGAACAGCAGGAAGGGTGACGGGCATGTTATGGGGACAGGGAGGGGCGGGAGGGAGTACAGAGCGCTTGGTGGTTCTCTTCTCTTCTGAGAAGGCAGGAGCCCTGTGTGGGCTTCCTGAGAATCCCAACAGGCTCTGGGCAGTGGGATTGGACAATCTCAGAGCCAAAGCCAAGTTAATTTAGGTGCTGATATGCTGGCTGAGGCAGGCCTGACATGGAGCTGACATGCATACGATCCCCGATGAGCAGCATCAGCGGGGCTGACTCCTTTGGGCCCATTAGGTTGGTTAGTTGGAACATCCATCCATCCATCCACCCACCCACCCATCTGCTCAGCACCTACTGAACAGGCATGGCACACCAAGCACTTGGCTGAGGATCAAGAATTCAGGCATATGAGTCATGTCCTTGCCTTTGAAGAACACAACCTAGTGGGGACTATAGGCTGTAGACAGATACTGATCAGCTGTGTGGTCAGTGCTAGAACAGAGGTAGAAGAACAGAGAAGGGGTTGCTAACTCAGTCTGGAGGAGTCAGAGAAGGCTTCCTGGAGGAAGTGACAGTGAGCTGAGTTTTGAAGGATAAGTAGGACTTGGCCAATAAAAGAAGAAAAGCCATTCCGGGGCAAAGGATAAAACATGAAGACTCCAAGAAAGTGCACACCCATGGTTCAGTGAGGCTGAGGTCGATGGGGGGAGGGGTATGTGTGGAGCTGAGAGTAATAGATGAGACACAAGAGGTGGGCAGGGACCAGGTCTCTAAGGGCCTGTGATACCTCTTCTCATTATAAAGCTTAGGGGGTGCACAGCAGGGGTGTGGGGTGCTGGGGAGCCTTCAGCAGTAGAGGAAGTTCCACATGCTTGGCAGGGATGGGTAGCTGCCAGCCTCTGGGCTTATTTGGCTCACCAAGTAGAGGGGCTAGTTCTCCCACATCTGCCCAGAAGCAGAGCTGCCATCAATAAGGCAAGGAGTGCCACCTCAGTGACGGACCCCGGCCCCCAGGGCCAGAGAAGGGCCCAAGCTCAGCGACCGTGTCCGGGGTGCTTGCTCTGAGCACCCCCATGGCCCTTTGAGCTCTGAGACTGTTTCCTGGCCCTGGCTCTGTTTTTGCTCACCCTATGGAAGGGGCCAGGTCTCCTCCAGGAGGAGCAGAGCCCTAAGACTGAGAAGACAGACACAGAGTCTGACAGGCCAGCCCATGGCAGCGGTTCAGGGACAGCCCAGGGTGTTCTCAACTAGGTGTCTATAGAGAGGCTGGGGGAGCCGGGATGGCTCAGCGGGTAAAGCGCTCACTTTGCAGCCCTGGGGACTGAGGATCGAATCCCGGCCCCGGCCCATGCGGACCCATATGCTGAACTGGAGTGCCCCCAGTTCAGTTCTCACCAGGGTGAGACCCCGGCCCAGTTCCTGCCCTGTGCAGCCCCGCCCACCTGTGGAATGAAACTATGTAGAAAAACCAATGATGTGCAACTATGGAGACTGTTCTGGGCCCTCTCCCTTCTCTCTGTCTCTGTATCTCTCTCTCTCTGTCAAAAACAATAAAAATAAATCTTTAAAATAGAGAGGCTTGTGTCCAGATCTCCCAAAAGTTAGGAGTTTGGAAAAGCCTTATTCAGTATTAGATGGCTTTATGTTATTTATGCATGGAATATGAAACAAAACAAAACAAAACAAAAAAACCCAACACCTATAAATTTGTACAAACATGGGCATGAGATATTTATGTTTACGGTAGTAGGAGAGGCAAAAGAAGCGAGGAAGGGGCAGGGGCTTAAAACTTCCTTGTATGGGTGCTGCCCACCCACAACCTGCTGAGGGCTGCTGGCTCCAGCCGGCCCCTGGGGAGCCTCCTGGTGCTTACGCTTCAGTGCTAAGGAGACAAGACATCAGTGCCATCCCGCTTGCTTCCTCGGGGCCCAGCCCTGCAGCACCGGGGAGCCTCCCCCAGGCAGGCTGAGTGTGCGGGAAAGGGTGGGGGCTGGCTGAGCTGCAGGCGGCGGTGATAGCTGATGCCTCACTTACCCTTCCTTGAATCGCGGGCTGCTGGAGTTTTACAGAAAACAAAAACAGAGACGTTTATCAATGCTTTTAATACCAGTGTGTCTTTAGGAAAAGGATATGCTTTTCTTTAAAAACAAAACAAAATAACATCCTCTTTTAGGTGCAATTTAGAGTTGAGAGAAGTTTGCAAAAATAATCTGTCTTAAAACATGTTTTTCATTTTAAGCTCCTAGAGCTTGGCCGTGTTTGGCTTTGATGAGAATGAAAGGTTTGACCTGCATTTGGTGATTGTGTTACCTAGAGGCTGGACTTGCAATCAAAAGGCAGACATGATGAACCAAGAACTGGTCTAGAAACCAAGGATGGGGGTGCGGAGAAGAGGGAAGAGAAAGGCAGTTATACAGAGCGGTGGCTGGCCCAGGTTACCAGTTTTCCATGGTTTAAAGCCTGCCGCCTCCTCTCCTATTCTTTTCGCTCCAGCCATTGCGTCATTACGTCATTGTGTCATTGTGTCATTGCATCCTAGCAGCAGGCCCTTCTCAGTTCCTCCAACAGGCCAAGCTCTTGCCTGCCCCAGGGCCCCCATGCCAGTTGCTCCTCCAAGCTGCAGTTACAGAGCCCTGGTGACAGGTGCCATGATCCCCATCTTCCCGTGACTGGCCCCTGCTTGTCCATTTAAATGTCACCTTCTCAGACATTACGTAGTCACCCTCTGTCATGACGCCTCGTTTTAATTCTTAGCCTAATGCTTAATTACCACTGTTTTGTTTATTGTCTGTCTCACCCCATCCCATGAAAATGTACTCGTAAGTTCTATCAGAGAAGGAGCATTTTCTGCTTTCTTCCTTGCTGTATTCCCAGAACTCAGAAGAGTGCCAGGCCCATAGTAGGTGCTCAATAAATGTTTTTTAAATAAACAGCTAGAAGGATGGGTGGATAGGTGGATGGATCACTGATACAGAGAACTAGGTCTTAATAAGGCCTCTTTATCTTGGCACAAGAGAGAGTCAAGGAAGCCAGTTCTAATCCCTCCTACATCGTCTCAAGGTCTGGCAATTAAAGCTGGACATTGATGGAAGTCAGTGGGTCACAGTCCTACCCGGGGACAGTGGGAAGAATGGACAGGGAAGTCATTTGAGCAGTACAGAAAGGAGGGTGTCATCCTCCTCCCTACCCCCTTACAGACATGGAGATTTTAATTTTGCACCAACTCTTACATCTCCACGCTACTCTCCTATCACCTCTGTGCTGTGTTCTGGGGACACTTGGGGACAAGGGGCGTAGTTCCTGGCTTAGAGGAGTGCCTGGAAGAAGAGATGTCTAATCAAGTGATTGCACTAGGAAGTCCGTTTCATCACAGAGACAATGCTGCCAAGATTCGGGGGAGGGGAGGCCTGTGAAGGACAGCTTGACACAGGAGGTGACATCTGAGCCACTCTTCACTTCTGAATGGAAAAATGCCCGACCTAGATGGACCAGGGGTTATGGCATCCTGGCCAAGGGGGCCCTAGCGATAATGAGGTGTGAATCAGGTAGGGCCTGTGGAAGAATTGCAAGAAGTAAGGTTTACATTTGGAAGACAGGAGATGAGCCATTAGAGTTGGGCCGAGCCCAGATCATGCTTTGACTTGTGATAGCTGCCAAAGAGGGCAGCAGGGGGCCACATGATTCCACGGTCATTCCTACGGAAGCCGGAGTGGAGGGGTGCCAGGCCCAGGTGAGGTGGGAAGGCTACCGTTGTCAGAGTGAAAGGTGAGGAGGCATGGACCGAAGCTCTGGGGAAAGGAGTGGTTTCCGAAAGCTCTAATAACGACTTCGTAGGATTTGAAGATTTCCTAGATGCAGGGAGTGGGAGAGAGCAAGGTGTCGACTTCCGTTTCTGGCCTTCTAGCCTGATCCGGGGTGGGGTGGGGCAGCAGTACCACCCAAATCTAAAAATGGGCAAAGTAGAATGGGGTGTCCTAGGGCCCCACGTGGCTGAGGCATGACAAGCGTGGCCTGTAACAATTGTTGCGTGGCAGCCATTCTCGATGACGTTTTGTTGGATGATGGAATGATTCTTTTTGGTCCTTCCCACCAGGGAAGGGCTCTCCCTTAGCTCAGTGGTCTCATGGCGCCCAATCGCCTTTATCAGTCCCAAAGGAAGAGTTGGGAGACATGAGCTGGAAGAATCTTCTTGAGCTGCGGAACCCTTTCCTTTGTTTTCCACTCACCCTAGAGAAAGGCAACTTTGAGGGGACGTGGGGTGGCCCATGTGAACCTCCTGGCCCTTCATGTGGTCCCCCACGGAGAGACCGTCTGTCTTGTGGTTTCCTCCTTCCTGCCCAGTGTGGTTACTTGTTGATGGCCTTGCAGGAAGAGGCTGGAATGCGGCTGACTTGGCGTTTCCCCACCCCGCCCTCGCGCACAGCTGGTGGGGGCTGGACCCGACTCGGGGCAGCTCGCTTGGTCTGCTTGGTTTGGCTGAGGCCTCCAGGCGGTAACACCTCACCTTCTTTAAAACTGCTTGAGACAGCAGAACTGGGCCCCAGGGCTTGGCTGCAGCGAGTTTCCTTGTGGTAAACGGGGCTGGCTCTGCAGCTGCGCATCGCAGCCAAGGCCTGGCCGGGCTCAGGCGGCAGAAGCAAAACTGAAAGTGCTGCCGGAGGAGGGCGGCACCTGCCACCTCGCAGTGTGGAGCAGACATGGAGACCCCGTTTCAGAGGGGGCTCTTTCTCTAGTCAGTCTCTTTACCCCTGGAGGCAGGAGTCAATGGACAGCCACCAAAAGAGCAGCCATAGGGCAGACACCAACACTTACCGTAACTGTCTTCCCCACCGGATCCGAGGCAACTTGGATGCTCTACCCACCCAGTGAGGCTTTTAGTGGAAGTGGAACTTCCCCTGCCTCGAGGCTTATCGCTTGGACCAGAAATTCACTGTTAAGTGATCTTTTTTTAATTTTTTAAAATATTTACTTTATTGTTTTTGACAGAGGTAGAGAGAAGGGGGAGGGCCCAGAGCAGTCTCCATAGTTGCACGTCATCAGTTTTCAACCTGGTTTCATTCCACACAGGTGGGCGGGGGCCGCCCAGGGTGGGAACTGGGTTGGAGGGCCTCCTGCATGGGAAGCACACCCCTGCGAGCCAGGGGCCAATCTGGGGGTGGGGGTGGGGGTGAGAATTGAACTGGGGGACTTCCGCATGGAAAATACACCCCAGTTCAGCATATGGGTCCACACGGGGCAGGGGCAGGATTCAGTCCTCAGTTCCCAGGGCTGCAATGCAAGCACGCAACCTACTGAGCCATCCCAGCTTTCCCAAGTGATCTTCAGGAACCACTGTGCCCTCTAATGTAGGGCCCCCAGCCCTTGCCTGATGACCAGCTTTGAATTCTAGCAATCCTGATCTCTAGTGGGGTTCCTGTGTGCAGGTGTGTGAGAGAGGCTGGAAGTTTGATGCCAGTGTAAGCCCAGAGCAGGGAGTGCAAGTTGCTAGTGTTAAGGATCCTTCTAGAAAGCTACAAGAGCTGGAAGGGGGATTTGTGAGGGTATGGCTTTGAGGTCAGGGGATATATTTGGGAAGTCTATGATGGAAAGACTACTTGAGAGATTCCTGCAAACTCTCAGGAAGGCCCTCCTGCCCCACCCCATCCAGCTCCCCTGGGAAGTCTTAGCTCCTCCTTAGTTAAGAGAGGCCTCTTGTGACAGCTTCCACACATGCCCAGCGCTGGTTAGGGGAAACCAGGACTCCCAGTGGCTCTCAGTCTTAACTAGACCTTGTACGAAGCACGCTAGTTCTGGGACTTAAGGCTGTTGTGAAGCCGTAAACTTAATTTACAGGGTTTTAAGCCAGGTGCCTTCAGGGGCTTTCTTTTTTCTATTATGTTTTGCTGGATATGGAAACTACCCCAGACTCCTCCCAATGACTGTCTTTTGTCTCACCCCATCTTCTTCCAGAAGGTTTATGCTTAAACCTTCTTCTGGGACGTGGCAAGAATCTCCTTTCCTCTACCTCAAGGATTCTTTACCCAACTGCATGACCTTGCGTGAGGCTTACGGGGTCACTAAACCCCTAAAATCTTCAAAGTTCTATGTGTGCGCGCATCTTTCTAGAGAGAGGGACTGTAGCGTGTGTAGGTTCTTAGAAGGGTCCATGATCCACTGAAGCTAAGAAATGCTTGCTTGAAATGCATTTGGCGCTTGGCCAGGGTGAAGTGTTGGGTTCCAAAGGAGAACCCCAGCACGGCCAGCTTCCCAGGTAGAGCTGGGCTCTGTTTTGGGGGTGAGGGTGGGGAAATGGGTTTCTGGAGGTCGAAGGAGCTCAGAGCAGAGAGCCCTCCACTAACTGGGGAGAAGCGAGGTAAGAGGCAGACCCCACGGGGTGGGCTGTGTCAGTATTAAAGAGCCAGGGGCACTGCTTGGAGGGGCTTCAGAGGACCTCTCTTGGTAAGTGTCCTTGAAGCCCCCAGGGGCTGGGCCCGGAGGGGAACAGAGAAAGGCCAGCAGTCAGAAGTCGTGGGCGCTCTGGGCGTGAGGTCCTGCGGGGAGGAAGAGGTCAGGAACATGGTTCTCTAGGCACAGGAGATAGGGCAGGGGCAGAAGGGAGGGAAAAGGGAGCGGGAACCAATGACAGTCACCCGTGTGGGAGGAAACTCTTAGAGGTTGGAAGGTGGGGAGAGGCGAGGCTCCTTGCTGCAAACTCACCAGAGGAAGGCGCAGGGCGCTCCATCAATGGAGGCGCTGAGACCTGGGCAGGCATGAGCCCCCAGAACACATGTTGGAGGCAGCGAGCCGCTCTTGGCAGGGCGTCGGGGCGGTGACCTCATTCCTTTCCCGTCTCGGTGACTGAGGCTTTGTTATGCCAGCCTCTAGGTAGACATTACTCTATGCTGAGCCTAAAGGTTAGCTGCCTTTGCCTGGGACTCTCATGGCCCCCTGATTGGAGGGGGCCTCTGCCCTCCCCACCCTCCCCCAGTGCCTTAGAAAGCCTCCAGTGAGAATAGCTGAAGCACCTTCCTCAGGGCTCCTCCTGGCTCTTCTCCACAGCTTGAGTCTTCCCCCAAGTTTAGGAGAAGGAGAGGAGGCAGGGCACTCCTAGAGGGAGCTAGTCACCCTCCCTCCTGTGCCCCAAGCATCCTGATAGGGAAGTTTCTGCTGCCCACCTGGTATACCCCGCAGGAGCAGGCCAGAGAGTGAGTGCTGCAGGTAAGCTAGAGGAAGCTTAAAGACACCCAAATACTGTGCACTCGCAGAGACAAAAGTCAGCTCCAGACGAAGGACTCCACGCCTGTTACAAAGAACCCCCACGCCTGGTTTCCACAACAGACAAGCAGATTCACAAAGAGCCCTCGGCAACTGGCTCCTCCCGCCTCCCCCAGGTCCTCCCTGTGTTAAACCTGTCAGGATGAGGTTCCACTCATTACACTCTCTTGGAATCAGTTCAGGGTGCCCAGGGGGGCCTGCCCAACACTGCAATCCACCTAATGAGCCCTGGGCATTTAGCAGGCTGGTTTTTTTGGTAATGAAACTTCTTGTTCCCTAGTGTTGAAGTCACTTGGGAGTAGAGAGAGAAGGGAGTTTTCTGGCTTGTTCATAGGGGAGGGGTCGGGTGGTCCCCTCCCCTCTGGAAAACTTGGCAAACCCCAGGGAAGAACCCCAAGGCATTGGCAAGTGCATTGAATGTTTTTCCTGCTGGCAGGCCCTGAACCCCTGGTCTTGGATCCTGTGGAGCAGCGACCCCCCTGCCCCACTTCTGATGCATGGCGGTCACATAGTCTGTCCCAGTGCCCTGCAGACTACATATTTGCACGTCTGTAAGCCCCCAGCTCAGTCGTACGCCCCTACCAAGGGCACGCTGCCCAGGAGCTGAACACAAGGGCCTGGACCACAGTCATGCAATGCCAACCCCGGGTGGAGGGGGGCGGGCAGGAGCCATGGGCTCCCGTGGCTCTGCTCTGGTCAGAAACCTGTCTCCTCTGCAATAGACCCGTCTTCGGTTTTACAAGTTTTAAATAATAGCTAGCACCCTGAATCCTGTTTGGGGAAAGATGAGGCATGAGTAAATAAATGCACGGGCAGGCCATGTGCACAGTTACACATATAGACATTGTCACTGAAGGTCACCACATCTACGCGGGCTGTTAGACATGGTCATTACTGGACATCCAGACACCAGGAAGCTCTCTGGCTTGCTCTCATCCAGTGCTTCTCAGCACAATCCCCTGGCGGTTCTGGTTACCATGTGGCTGGCTTCCTGGGCCCGCCCCAGACCTCCTGACTTGAAACTTCCTGGAGAGACTTGCCTCTCGTGGGTCTGGGCCTTGCCGGTTTTAGAACCTCTGTTTGTGTCCATCCCCACTGCCTTCTCTCAATTCCTACTGTACCCGGTACCTGACAGTGAAAGACTCGGAACTTCACACTCCACATTGAATCGTCGCTGCCGGGTTTCACATTTTGGGCTCTGAGTCGCTGAGACATTGAGCAGCTTGAGGCAGCGGCTACAGCTCTCACTCTGGAAGTCCTCACAGGCCCTGGCCTGGTGCTGGGTGTGCGTGTACTCAGAGCGTGCCCTTTCCCATAGCCATGTTCACACGAGTGTGCACACTGCTGTGGAAGGGCAGCTTGCTGGGCAGTGAATATGAGGCCAGAAGGACAGTTTGGATCCCAGCTGTGGTTTTTTCAGGTAAATTAAATCCAGCCAATATGTCTTTTTTTAAGATTTTCTTTTATTGTTTGAGAGAAAGTGAGAGAGAGAGAGAGAGAGAAGGGGGAGGGCCCAGAGCAGTCTCCACAGTTGTACATCATTAGTTGTGACATAGTTTCATTCCACACAGGTGGATGTGGGGTTGCGTGGCATGGGAACTGAACTGGGGGCCTCCTGCATGAGAGGCAAGAACCTTCACGGCCATTCCGGTGGTTACCAGTTGTGCCACAGTTCAGCATGTGGGTTTTCACGGGCCAGAGAAGGGATTCGATTCCCAGACCTCAGTT
>PVKE010032731.1:0-18315 GCA_004027555.1 Craseonycteris thonglongyai
CAATTTCTTAGTTTTGATATACCATAGTTGCATACCATGCTAACACTGAAGGAAGCTGGGGGAAGAATTCACAGGGCTTCCCTATGCATTTGTTAGCAACCTCCTGTGAATCTATGATTATTTTTGAAGAGCATTTTGGCTAAAAAGTGGGAGATTATTTGAATAGAAGTTAGGTTGGATGTGGGAACTATTGAGCAATTATTGTAGTAGTCCAGAGAAGAGAGAAATGATCATGGTTGGACTTGGATGGTGGCTGTGGTGATAGAGAAGAATGAACACATCTGAAAAGTATGTAGGAGGTAAAATTTATGGACTCTGGTGATGGATGGAATATAAGAAGTTAAAGAAAATGAATTCAATGGGTATTCTGAAGCAAAACTTTGCCCTATATTTCATAGCTTGGAAAAGAATTACACATTTAGGACAAGACAGCAAAAAATCTCAAGATATCATTTTATTATTCAAGAACCAAAGTTGCTGTTGCTATGAGGTCACTTTGAGAGTTTTGCTAATCTAAACTACACACTTCCTTGTGTCAATAATCTATATGTTGCCTATCAACCCCAATTTACTGTGAAAATGGTGATGGACTCTTAAAATAGTGTTTCTTTGCCACCTGGTATATGATATTATACTTTGTCAGTAGAAGGTGCTGAAGAGATACCGTACTGCAGGAGAAAGGACTTTTCTTCCTGTTACAGGTGCTCCTGTTGGTAGGCTTCTGCAGTATGGATGGCTTCTTCTGCATCCAGCTCCTGCAGTGCTGGCGATTTACTCAGTGCCAGGAACCTGCGATGTAGGCAGCAGCCAGGGACAGCTGCTTCCTCTGACACTGCCGGTCAGGTCAGGTTTGCAGCCTGGAGAGGGAGGAGGCTCTACTTTGGGTACTCTATCTCAGTTTTAAGGGTAGTGGCTCCTCCTTATATCTATCTGCTTTTCTCATATTCTTAGCATTCTTTTTACTATCCAATCCCTCCCTACTGTAATCTCCTGCTGTAGTTAATAATTCTTTGTATTGCATTTACTCTGTTTAAGTTGTATGGTTTTGTGTCTGGATGGAATCCTGACTCGTACAGACATCTCCCATAGTTTGCTGTTGTGATTCCTTCAACTTTGAGCTTTTGATATTCCATCTGTATTTGTCAATAAGGGTCTACTGGATGTGGCTGACCAACATACAGAGTTGCTAAGCTGACCACGGTTTCAGTTATAACATGAAAGGATTCAAACCAATGTTGCAAAACTTCCAAATGTCTAGAATTGGCTTTGATTTTTATTTCTCTTTGATTTAAAACAAATCTATGATTTTCAGTGTTTGAAAATAGAACTTATAGCTGTATTTTTTTTTTCTGGAAAAATGTTACATGTTTATCTAAACCAATTTATATTTGAGTCTTTATGCTTATATTCTCCACTATGCTACCTTCTGCAATATAACCAGGTGAAATTTGAGATGTAAATATTAAAAGTAAAGACTACAAAATACTTAAAAATATGAGAAAACAAGGATGTTAAGTAGATTCCAGGCCAAGGATCTCTAATGATAGAAATAAATATGTCTTTTGGCCGCATGTGACAATGTTGATCATTTCTCCTTTTTTTTTGATTGCCCTAATACTCCTGTTTTAAACTTTTTCATTCCTTCTCAATTTTCTTTATAGATTCCTCTATCTGTCTATGCTTTAAAATGTCAGTGTTGCCCTGGATTCTATTCTTGGCTGTCATTTCTCACTGGTCCTTGGTGATTTTACCCATTCTTAGGGAATGTCTCCTTCATTTGTATCTGTAACCTAGGCCTATCCCCTGAGCTACAGTGTCCTTTATGTGATCCAAGTTCTAGTCTAGAAGTCAGCTAAATCTCAGCTTGTGGGCCAAATTCAGCACACCACCTGCTTTTATAAATAAGCTTTTATTGGAACACAGAAACACCCTCTTGTTTACATACATTGACTGTGGTTGCTTTCTTACTACAGTTGCAGACTTTAATAGTTGTGACAGAGAACATATAGCCTCCAAAACCTGTAATATTTATTATCTGGCCCTCCACAGAATAAGTTTACTGAGCCTTGCTCTAGTAGCCTAAGCTGTGCTTTCTACTGAGTTTTATGCATGACTGAGCTTGTAGTTTTAAATTTCGGGGTAGGCCCACCAACAACAGATTTACCTGAATCTCTCTGTGAGAGAGGGAGTAATGATTAGCTCTCTAACTCTTATCATAACCAAAGCCTACAGGTAAAGACTACAATAGCAAGGTAAAGGGATATTTTGTTTTGAATTCTGTCATACTGGGGACATAAGGATCTTGGGAATCTGACATTTTAGAATGCTTCCCCTGTAATTCTGATATGTAGCAATTTAGTCAGGATTTGGAAGTCAAATTGATCTAAAAACACATGGCCAACCAAATAAAATGTTTTTATTCTTGATGAATCATTACAAAGAGGCCGATTCACTTCTTTTGATTAGTTTGAGTCCCTAGCTTTAGGGAATTATAACAAAGAATTCAAAATCTCTTAGAATGACTTTTCTCAACAAGTCTCTTTGCACTAGGGATTATATAATAAAAACTCTACGTTTCCATATTTATTGATATTTTCAAAGTGTTTTCACGTCTTTCAATCTTATGAGGTAGAGTGTAATATCCAACTTGCTTTATAATACTTAGCATTTGCTTATCACTTACCAAAACCCTATCAAGCCAGTCTGCACAGGGCCACTTCCAGCCTACTTATTCATGCATTCATTCAACAAAAATATTTTGAAGACCTGCTAGTCATTGTTAGGTACCAGACAATTACAGTAGTGAACTGGATAAAATTCCTGGCTGCAGGGAGCTTAATTCTAGTTGGGGGAAGCCTTCTCCTATACGAAAGATTTCCCCAGCCTGTCCTAGTCTAAATCTTCCATTCAGTAATTTTCCCCCCAAACTTATTAGAAAAGGGGTCATAGACAATGTAATGTAGAATTGTACACCTGGAACCTATGTAGTTTTTAATTACCCAATGTCATCCCAATAAATTTAACAATTTAAAAAAAAAAAAAGAAAAGGAAAAGGGTAACTTTTGTTCCCTGGTCATGCCACACGCCATATCCTGTCTTACAGAGCTGATTGTGCTGCTGTGGCGCTTGTCTGTTATGTAGCTGTTAATCAAGATTATATTTTGGTTTCGTATTTTACTTCTCTCTGATACTGTATGTGCAGTTGACTGAGTTCTATGGGTCTTGTCTCCGGAAGGAGGAGACTCCTGTCTTGTTTTTAGTTCTAAATACTCATATGCTTAAAGATTGCTTTTCCACGCATGAGTCTGGCATCAAAATAAACCCAGTGGCTCACTTGATTGAACATTAGAGTCTGCACTTACAGAGTCCCTTCAGTAGAATAACCAGAAAACCTAACAACAGGGAGAATAGTTTCATAAAAGTAAGCTGAAGAATGCCAGAGCTAGAGAAGATCTCAGGGATGTAGCCCCACAGCCTTTTGAGGAACAGAAATCTGAGACTCAGAGAGGTTTACCTAAGTTACTCTGGGCACACAGCGTAACTGATGCATGGGAGCCAGTGATCAAATTCAATCTACAAGCACCTTGTGTATTCTAAAATTTAACGTCTAAATCAGGTTCAGCCGTCTCATCGCTTCTACCCACGCACTCTCCTTTCTTGCATGAATTCTGCATCTCTCCTTTTTAAAGCGTCACGCTGTTCAAACTTGAAGTTGGGGCATTCCACAGACAGGTGTCTAGACGACGGACGTGGGTTCCGGGAATGTGGGTGTCCACAAGCCCGCCGAGAACTCTCCAGCTCCCGCTTACGAAGTTTTCTCGGATCGTACGTTCCTTTTTCAGGTTCCTGGCTGCGAGGCCAAGATGCCTGCTGTGTCCTCCGCCGAAGTTCGGAGATGCCACTGCCTCGCAGACGACGAGCCGGGGCGCGTCAGCCGCAGAGCCCGGCGTCCTCCGGCCTGGCGGGCGGCGGGCGAGCGCGGGGCCGGGCGGGGCGGGGCGGGGCGGCCCCTCGGCGCGCGGGCAGCGAGGGCCGCGGGCCCGCGAGCCCCGGCGCGGAGCGAGAGGCGCGCGCGGGCCGTGGGGGCTGGGCCGAGGCGGAGCGCGAGGCGGCGGTGGCAGGCGCTGCGGGACCCGGCAGCGGCCCCCGCCCCCCGACGTCCGTCCCCGCGCGGGGCCGCGCCACGTCCCTCGCCCGCTTCAGAGCGGGATTTGCAGGCGACCCCACGCTGGGGGGGCTTTTGTGTCTGCGACTCGGGAGCCGAGAGAGCGTAGACCTCCTCCTCAGAGGGCGCTGTGAGTGCGCCGCCAGGGCCCGCCCGCTCCTGCCTCCCCTGTCAGAGGCTCCCCCGGAGGCGGCGGCGGCGGCCGCGGAGGCAGCGGCGAGGAAGAAGGGGTGGGAGGCGGCGGCGGCGCACTCCTCCTCCGCACATGCCGGCCCCGGCCGGGGGGCCGCCCCCAGGCCGCGCTCCCCGCTGCCGCCCCTGAGCCCGGCCAGCCCCCGCGCGCCGCCCGGCTGCCCCGAGGCCTCGTCCGCCTCCCAAACTTTGCAAAGTCGGACCGCGTCCCCGCTGCCTTCCGCCGCGCCTCGGCTCGGAGGCTCGCCTCGCCGCCGCAGCGGCCCCGCGAGGAGGAGGAGCCGCCGCCGCCGCCGCCGCCGCCTCCGCATCAAAGACACCGAATTCCCGCAGCCTGGCGGGGAGTCATGCTTTGCTGTCTGTAATGTCAGCAGAACAGGAGAAGGATCCCATTTCGCTGAAGAGAGTTCGAGGTAACCGAGAAGGGCGCCGGATTGAGGGGGTCGCGGGCGTGGGGTGCGCAGGGGCCGCGTGCCCGGCTGGTGGGAGGCCACTGGGCTCTGTCCGGGCCTAACTCCGCGCAGCCCGCGTCCCGCCCGCGCCTCGGGCCGAGGCTGCGGTCGGAGGCGCGCGGCCCGGGCGCCCGCTCCCCACCTACACACCCGCGCGAAGCCCTCGCCTCCCCGACTTTGTGCTGGAGGGCAATTGAAGCCGCACTCAGCATCCCTTCATCCCCTGCTCCTTTCCCACCTTACCTCATTCGCAAGACACCGCACAATAGGCATCTCAAAGGGCGAGAAAGAAATACCCCCTGGCACAGACCACGAAAGATGCCCACCTCCCTCAAAGTAAGTTCGACTGCACAAGACTTGAGGTTCTCCCAAGAAGGTGTACGGACCTTTGCGTTTTCTCCCAGCCCCCCTTCCCACCCTCCAAGAAGCAACAAATGTACAGCTTATTTTCCTTGCGCTTAAGAGGAGAAACTAAATTCAAAAGGCATTTTCTCTATTGGCTTATGGATAAGAATGAAATCACCCCCTAATCAGTTTTATATGTGATCGGTTTGCTTCTTCCTTGGACACAAGTTAGGGATTTTCCTGCTGCCTTACTATCTAGGAAACATCAGAGACAACAATGTACCAGACAAAAGCTAATGCATGTAAGTTATCGGATCCCAAGTGCCACCTGGAAATTTGGGGGGTATATCCTCCAGCTCTCATTTCCAGCTCTTAATGGGGTTAAGGATGAAAATCTCAAAATTGATGTCATACTGTTTGTTCATTAGCCAAGTATTTATTGAACATCTACTGTGTGCTGAGTAAGCACCATTCTTGACCCTGGGATACAACAGAAAACAAAGCAAAAAGACGTTCTTCACCCAGCAGGAGTTCACACACTTGTGGGGTAAACAAATGATAATTAAAATGTATAGGATATCAGTGGTAAGTGCCAAGGAGAAAAAGAAAGGGAAAGTGGTTAGGAAATATGTTTGGGGAAGAAGTGGCAATTATATATATATATATATATATATATATATATATATATATATATATATATATATATATATATATATATACACACACACATATATATATATATATATATATATATATATATGGACTCACCTGGAACATGAAATTTGAGCAAAGGAAGTGATAGATCAGAGCCATATTGATGCTGTCGGAAGATCAGTCTTGGCAAAGGAAATAGCAAGTGCAAAGGTCCTAGGTCTGAAATTTGCCTAGGATACTCAGGCAACAGTAAAAAAGCTATTGTAACTGGTATGGAATGAGCATTGGGAGAATAGTGTGAGATGAACTGAAGGATAGGGTGGTTGTGTATTGAAGGGCCTGTGTGCCATTTCAAAGACTTTGGCTTTTACTCTGAGATAGACACTGGACATTTTGAGCATCAGAGTGACTGACCTGACATATATTTTTAACAGGATTTCTCTGACTATTGCTTGGAGAATAGACTTTAGAGCAGCAGTCCCCAACCTTTTTGGCAACAGGGACCCATTTCATGGAAGACAGTTTTTCCACAGACGGGGGTGGGGTGGGAGGGATGGTTTCAGGATGATTCAAGCACATTGCATGTATTGTGCACTTTATTTCTATTGTTATTACATTGTAATATATAATGAAATAATTATACAACTCATCATAATGCAGAATCAGTGCAAGCATCCTCACCTCAGCTCCACCTCAGATTATCAGGCATTAGGTTCTCATAAGGAGTGTGCAAACTTGATCCTTCGCATGTGCAGTTTACAATAGGGTTTGTGCTCCTATAAGAATCTAATGCTGGGTATGCTGGGATAGCTCAACAGATTGAGTGCTTGCCTTGCAGCCATGAGGTAGAGGGATTGAATTCAGGCCCCAGCCCATGTAAACCCACATGCTGAACTGTGACACAACGGGTAACTGCCGGGAAGGCAGCAAAAGTTCTCACCTCCAATGTGGAAGTCCCCTGGTTTGGTTTGCTTTCTGCCCTGTGCAGCCCCATTATCCATCTATGTGGAATGAAACTATGTCACAATTAATGATGTACAACAATGGAGACTCCTCTGGGCCCTCCCCACTTCTCTCTCTCTTTCTCTCACCTTCTCTCAACCAATAAAATAAATCCTAAAAAAAAAAAATAATGCTGCTGCTGATCTGACAGGAGACAGAGTTCACGACGTAGTATGAGTGATGGGGAGTGGCTGTAAATACAGATGAAGCTTGACTTGCTCACATCCTGCTCTGCTGCCCAGTACCAGTCCATGTGGGGGGCAGGGATTGGGTTCAGGGACCCCACCTATAAAGAACAAGGGTGGAAGCAGGGAGGCTTAGTTAGGAGGTATCCAAAAAACACCCACTCATATATTTAGATAGAGATTAATTTTCTTAGCCATTTTCTTAAGCAAACATAATTTAGAGCAGGGGATGCTGGGATGGCCTTAGAGGGTTAAGTGTTCATTTTGCAGCCCTAGGGACCGAGATTGAATCCCCGCCCTGGCCCGTATGGACCTATATGCCTCCCATGCAGGAGGCCTCCAGTTCAGTTTTTGCCCTCCGGTTCAGTCCCTGGCTCATGGGGGCATGCCTCCCATGTGCAAGGCCCCCAGCCCAGTTCCTGCCCTGAGCAGCACCCACCCACCATTGTGGAATGAAAACCATGTCGAAAATTGATGATGTACAACTATGGAGACTGCTCTGGGCCTTCCCCCTTCTCTCTGTCTCTCTCTGTCTCTGTCAAAAAGAATAAATCTTTAAAAAAATTTAGAGCAGATTATTGTTTTTAAAGGCTTAATGTTAGCATGATGTTTCATTTGGTGAAGGTTTTCTATTTCAACTTTCTTTTCAGTTTGAGGTTGTGAATTACCTAAGCCATTAAGAAATAGAACAAACTTGCCCACCCTGTTGCCCAGAGGCCACATGCAGACCAGGACAGCTATGACTGCTGCCCAACACAAATCGTAAACTTTCTTAAAGCATGAGAGTTTTTGCTATATGTAAACTGTCATTAGTGTTAGTGTATTTTATGTGTGGCCCAAGACAGTTCATCTTCCAGTGTTGCTCAGGGAAGCCAAAAGATTGGAGACCTTTCTGCGATGCAATTATTCCTCTGACATTTTTGCCATATTATTTTGCCTATTATAAATTACTTTGAGGTTGATGGAAAACAAAGAGATCTATCATGTTTATATATTTGGATTCTATGATCAGTCTTACTCAAATGTAATTGTAAATAAAATGCATGTGTATTTTATTGTGAGTCAAGAGCACAGATCTATCTTTATTTTGTTCCAACTGCTGCTTTTAAATTTGATGCCTTAACTGTTGGAAGTTGGTGCAGGTGTGAGCTTAAGAATATTGTGAGAGTTAAGTACCAGAATAAAAGACAAAGCACTTTTAAAAAAATAAAGTTAATCTGAGGAGGGTTTTTAATCATAAGTCATTTTATAATAATTAGAACATCAGTTTTTGGAAATATTTGTGGATTATTTTATAATCCATAGAGGTACCAGAGTAGCTACATGAGTTCCTCTGAAGCACAATTCTACTGAACTTCAGTGCCCTGGAACTTTTTGTTACAAGTTGTGCCATCAGACTGTATGCAGGGTGTGGTGTTTACAGAGCATAAACTCTTGAACAGTGTTTCTCAAACTATTTTCCATTCACTGATGTATACAGACAGATTTTTTAATGGTTATGTGTTTATTTCAAGTGTATTATAAAAATGTAAGTTCATAAGTTTCCTGCTTAGGATAAGGCTAAGATACATATTTCAACTTAAAGAAATTATTTTTTACAATTTTATTTTATTTTATTGTTTTTGACAGAGAGAGAGAGAGAGAGAGAGAGAGAGAGAGAGAGAGAGAGAGAGAGAGATACAGAGAAAGATACAGAGACAGAGAGAGAACTGAACTGGGGGAACTCTCCAGTTCAGCATATGGGTCTGCACGGGCTGGGGCCGGGATTTGATCCTTGGTCCCCGGCGCTGCAAAGTGAGTGCTTAACCCACTGAGCCATCCCGGCTTCCCCAGTAAGTTATTAAGAAAATAGTATTATAGGTGTAACTCAGGTATGGCAAAATTATGACTTTAATGACTAGGACTTTAGTATGCTCTGTAGATCAAAAGCATGATAACCCCTGGGATGCTCATTAAAAATGCACATTCCTGGACCCACAGTAGAAGAACTTCTGGGAAATTTTTCTCCATCTTTAACAAGATCCCCAGGTGTTTCTTATACGCACTAGAGTTTGAGAACTGCTGCTGGTAGATATAGATTACTAATGAGTGGACCAGAGGAAGATGATTTGTGGTCTTCCAAACTTGTCCTGATATTTTAATATTAAATTCAGAATTTCTGTTTAATGGCAAAGTATCTTTCTTCTATTTTGTACCAGTACTTACCATTGCCAGACCCTCAGCCCTTGATTGTAAGACAGATCCATGAGGATAGGTATAATACCTTGAGTATCTTTCTGTTTCTCCCCTACTTGCCTTTCCCCATAGTAAATACTAAGTGAATGCATGAGTGAATACATGAAATAACTCACTCATGTCTTTATGCTGCTTTCTGATTGTCCATAGCCCCTCATACTACTTTTACTTGACCTTTTCTCTTAGAGTGTTGGCTATCATACTTATTTTAACCAACACAGCCATTCTCCAGTGTGCTTAGAATTCTTAGGTGTTGATCATGACAATATTCATTTGATTAGTCAACAAATATTTATTGAGCATAGTGGCAGATGGTGGGAATATATTGCTTAAGAAAACATAACACTTGTCTAAAAATAATACCTTTTTTGAATGAGTAAGAGAATGGGGGAGGGCCCAGAGGAGTCTCCATAATTGTATATCATTATTTGTGACAGGATTTCATTCCACACAGGTGGATGTGGGGCTGCAATGGAAGGGAACCGAACCAGGGGCCTCCCACATGGTAGGCAAGAACCTTTGCCACCAAGCCATCCCAGTGGTTACCAGCTGCTCCACAGTTCAGCATATGGGGTTGCACAGACTGGGGCCAGGAATTGAAGCCCAGACCTCATTATTGCAAGGCAAGTGCCCAACTGTTGAACTATCCCAGCATCCCATAAAAAAATTTTAATCTAGTCCATGATACTGATAAATAAGCAGACATTTACAAATAGTATAAGTGCTGTCACCATCTACAGTAAATAAAGGGTCATAGAACCTATCTTTAAGGGAACCGTGGAACGCCTCCTGGAGACAGTTCTAAAAAGCAGTGGGTGTTCTTTGTGTATAGTGATGTATGTAGAAGGAACAATAAGGAGTATGAAGAATGAGAAAAAGGTCTAAGGAATTAAGTGATTTTGATAAGGCACTTTTGAGAGAAAACCACATTTCGAAGTAATAAAGTTAGTAATGCAGATGCAACTTAAGCTTGGTGATAGACATAGCCAATAGCTTGGAAAGATAGAATCAAGAGGAAGTTTGTATGGGTATCTTTTAATTTATTTTTTCTCCCTTGAAAAAAGACTTAAAGACATTTGTAGACATGTAGAAAAACTCAGTGTAAAGGGAGAGGGGATAAAATGAAAAGGAAGCAGAAAAAATAATTTCTTACTAAAGCATTCAATGCCTGTCTTTTGATATCTCCCAGGTGCTGGACACTCACTGGAAGCTGGGGATGAGACAGATAATGCTCCTATTCTTATAAATCAGGTCTTTGCAGATAAGAGAAGGGGAATAGCATCAAGGATGCAAATGAAGAGTTAGAAAGACAGAAATCTAGAGATGAAGAAGGTAGTTGAGGCATTCATTTCAGATGAAATTTTTTTAAATCGGGTTAGAAGAAATGACACTGAAGAGGTAAGGATGTATTTTAGAGTGGGACAATAATACATAAATGTCATAGAAGTGCTAAAAGTAGATTTTACTAAAAAATATAGACCATCCTGATCAGATAGGATAGGTGGATTAAGATTGGAGAGGAAGGGGAAGCCGGGATGGCTCAGTGGATTAAGTGCTCACTTTGCAGCCCTGGGGATCGAATCCTGGCCCTAGCCCATGTGTACCCATATGCTGAACTGGGGAATGCCCCCAGTTTGGTTCTCACCGGGGTGAGACCCCGGCCCAGTTCCTGCCCTGTGCAGCCCCGCTCCCACCTGTGGTATGAAACCATGTGGAAAAACCAATGATGTGCTACTATGGAGATTGTTCTGGGCCCTCCCCCTTCTCTCTGACTCTGTCTCTCTGTCAAAAACAATAAAAATAAATCTTAAAAAAAAATGATTGGAGAGGAAGCATACTTTATGTAGTCATAGAATCAAGGGGAAGAGTCAGTGAGAGAAAGTGTAAAGGAAAGATTTTTGTTGTTGTTTTGTTTTTTAAATGGTACATGTGATGGGGTAGGCAGATCATCAGGAAAGTAAGTTTGGTTTTTCACACATTGAATAAATATCCCCCTGGGATGTTCCAGTGTGCACAGTGGATATAATGGTTTGGAACTGAGGCAGGTGGTTTGAGCCAAAAATAGAGATCTGGAAGTTATCAGTAAACAGGTGAATAGTAATTGATTCCTTGGGGAGTACATGAGCTCACCCAAGAGAAAGTGAAAAGAAGAGAAAAGGATTGAGAAAACCAACTTTGGTAACACTAATATTTAGGAGATGAAAGGGAAAAGAGGACTCTGAGAAGCAGAACGTGAAAGAGTAGTAAGAAAGTTAGAGAAAAACCATAAAAGAATTGTGTCACATATATAAAAGGAAGAGTAGATTTATAAGGGTGAGATTAATTTTGTTTTTAACATGTTGCATTAAAGGTTTTCTGTGAGATGTCCAGCATGTTTTTCCCCATAATCTCTGTCTTGGTGAATATTATTTATTCAGTGACCCAAATCTGTCCCTACTCCTTCCCAGTATGGTCCCAAAGTTCTAAAATATGTCCCCTAAGTACATTTTGAACCCATCATCTACTCGACCTTTCCACCACCACTTCTTTAGTTTAGATTTTACTTATCTTTTTATTACAATAGCCCTCTCACTGGTTTCCTGGCCTCCTGTTTTGTCTTTCTTAATCTATTTTCCACATTGCTACTGTTGGTGATAAATAACAGTATATCTATTGAGTACTTAAACAATTTGCTAAACAGTTTAAATGGATTATCTTGTTTAATCCTCTCGTAACTATATGAATTTGATGTTATCATCATTAGGTTTATAGTTAAAGAATTGATGCTCAGAGAGGATAATATGTGGTCAAGTAATATACAGTGTTCCCTCGCCACTTCGCGCTTCATGGTTTGCGGCTTCAGTGCTTCGCGGGTTTCCCCAAAATATTCATCAAAAAATAAAAATGAAAAAATACAACCATGTCCGCAGCCACATTGCGGAAAGGAGTGCTGTTTCATATTGATGCGCGAGAGAGAAGGATCCCTGCATGTCAAACAATGAGATGAGTTGACTCAGAGTACATACCATGGGCTCTCATAAAGGCACGTGATTGGTTTCCGGTGCGACATCGACCAATGAGAGTACGAGTGGATTTATCCCTGTGAGTTGATTGTCTGCACATCATCCCAGCCTCACCTAGCATCTTCTCTTGTTGTATCTCGCCAGTCTTGTCCATGATGTTGACTGTCTCGCATACTGTATTTTAGTGTTGTGTTGGCGATAACTTGTTTTGTTTAAGCGATAACTTTTTTTATTAATTAAGCCCTTATAATGCCACCTAAGCGCTGTGCCCCTGCGAAAGCTTCCTCTGGGGCGCCCAAGAGGAAGAAGATGATGACCATCAGTGAAAAAGTGAAACTTTTAGATATGATCAAAGAGGGCAGAAGTGATGCATCTGTGGCACGCCATTACGGGGTGAATGAATCTACAGCGCGGTACATCAAGAAAGAGGAAGCAAACATCCGCAAAACTGCTTCAATAACCTTCAATAAAGAAGCGAAACGTGTGGTAACTCGGCGTAATGACAGAATTGTGAAAATGGAAGCTGCACTGGCATTGTGGATTGCTGATTGCAGGAAAAAGACAGTGAGTTTGGACACTAATATGATCAGGACAAAGGCCAAAGCTCTCTACGACCAAATCTTGCCCGATGACGACAATGAAGAGTCTGAAGAAGGTGCTGACGAACCTCAAGCCAGTACTAGCGCTGCCAGGAGTGATTCGCCTCCTCGAGGATGAGGCTTTTCAGCCAGCAAAGGCTGGTTCGAAAAATTTCAAAAAAGATACGGCCTCAGAAACGTGCTTCTGTATGGTGAGGCTTCCTCTGCTGACAACAATGCTGCTTGTCGTTATGTGGAGGAAAAGTTTCCTAACCTCATCAGTGAGGGAGGCTACCCCTCCCTGACTGAAAACGAAGAGGAAGAGAAGAAGAAACTGAAAAGTGTGGCCTTGCCCTGGAGAATCTGCAACAATTGTGCAACATGGCAAGAGCGATGCAACAATTTGCACAAGACATTGATGACAATATGGTTTGAGCTGTCGAGTTCAGCAATCGCGTTGACGGGGTTATGTCCTTGTACAGGGGAATTTTGAAGGAAAAGAAAAAACAAAGACAACAACTACCCATCACATGTTTCTCTCCAAGGTAAAGCCCCCGGCTCTACCATCAGCGCCTCTAGCAGAAGAGTCTCCGAGTGAGCCTAAAGCTTCTACGCGTCAAGTGAGAGAGCCTCTCCTCCGCCACCAACACAAGACTCTTCGCCTCTCTCAGAAAGCAATGTTGATTCATGTTTATGACTGTATAAGGTTTTGTCATTAACCTTATTAATTAGCACTGACGCGTTTAAGTAAATACGTATACTGTTGTAATTTTTGTCTTAAATGAGTGAAGTATGAATACTGTTTACATATTTAAAACATTCTTGTACCCGCATACACGAAAATTCCTAGGGGTAAATCCTACTTCGCGGTTTTTCAGCTTTCGCGGAAGGTTCTGGTCCCCATTAACCGTGAAAAACAAGGGATCACTGTAGTCAAGTTTATCCAGCTACTAAGTGGCAAAGCTAGAACTTAAAACTCTAGGGCCCAAAGTCTTAGTCATTATGTTCCATTCCCATAGTGCCCCCATACACAATTCAGTCATGTTGATCTTTTTTGTAAAAGTCTCCAGTGGTTTCCCATTGCCTTTAGGAGAAAAATCCAACCTTCTTATAACGGCCCTTTTTTATTTGACCCCAGGGTACCATTTAGTTCTACATCCTTCATATTCTGTGAAATGTTCTCACTTATCTTTTGTGCTCCAGTTCTGAAGTATTCACATTTCTTCTCTGGACATGGTCATGGTCTCTCTTGCTTTTAAACCAGCAGTGTCAGACCTGTTGGTTTCTCTGGGCCACATTGGGAGAAGATCATCTTGGGCACACATAAAATATACTAACACTAATAATAGTGACGAGCTAAAGAAAAAGAAAAGGTCACAAAAACAAAATCTCATGATGTTTTAAGAATCTGTGTTGAGCTTCATTTAAAGATTTATTTCTATTGCTTTTTTGACACAGAGAGCGAGACAGAGAGAAGGGGGAGGGTCCAGAGCAGTCTCCATCGTTGATGGCATTAGTTGAAGGCCAGGATTTGACCCTTAGGCCCCTTAAGGCTCTCTTGCAAAGAGAGCGCTTAACCTGCTGAGCCATCCTGGCTTCCCCTGAGCTTCATTTATAGCCATCCTGGGCCACAGGTTTGGCATGCCTACTTTAAACCTTTCTTTGCAAATTCTGTTACTTCTGCTAGGCAAGCCCTCTTTTTTGGCCATCTTTGGTAAGATACACATCCTCAAAGCATCAGCTCAGTTGAAAACTCCAGGATGTATTTTTTGACACTCCTTACTCAATCAAGATTAGATGGGCATTCCTTATGTTCTCTTAGTATCCTCTGCCTATCTTTTTCATAGTAGTATACTTATCACATTAAATTTGTTTTAAAAAAAAAGAAAACAGGTGTTTTCTCTAGATCAGGGGTGTTAAACTGGCGGCCCACAGGCTGCATGCGGGCCCCAAAGTAATTTTTTGTGACCCACGATGCTCTGAAATAAAATGAAAATAGAAAAAATAGTTATGAAGAAAATAGCGCTTAGGGGAGATAGAGGCAATACCGCACACACAATTCCCTCATTAACCCTTTAACTACTGAAGACGAATATACACGTGGCCCAGTGCCTTTCCCAAGGATCTGTGGGCGTGTATAAACACGCTGACTCAGTTCCAGTGATGTTTGTAAATGTGATGTGGTCCGCGTGAATCTTGCCTGTTGCACCAAATGGCCCGTGTTTTAATTGAGTTTGACACCCCCTCCTCTAGATTATAGGATGCTTACAGGGAGGAATTGTTACTTTTATTTCTATACTTAAAGAAGCTCAACAAATGTTTCTGAAATCAAATTTGATGAACGTTAACAAAGAGGTTTCAGTACTTTCAGTTAATATAGTCTTCCTAGTTTGCTTTCTCCAGAGGTGTGGAAGAGTTACCTCTTAGGAAGATTACACAATTCTATTTTCTGACATTCTTACACCTCAAAAAGTCTCAGTCATCTTACTTTCAAGTTACCTGTAAGGTGTGGTCAAGAGTGATTTGAACTCTCCTTCCCTGTTCCCTGTCTCTATAGACATGCTGATAGCAATATTGAGAAACAGTATAGCGTTTTGACTTCGGAGCTTGACTGTCAGAGTTCTTATCCCAGCTCTGCTATAATATTTACCAGCTGTGTTGTCCTTGACAAGTTACTCAGTCTCTCTGTGTATAAATTTCCTCAGCTGCAAATGAGAATAATACTGATCTCATGGAATTGTTTTGAAGGATTAAATGGGTTAATATATATAAAGCACTGAAAACAGTGTCTGGTACATTATAAGTTATCTGTGTTTACTTTTAAAATCAGAAATAGAAAGTCTGAAATATACATTCCAAAATATAAGTAATGTGACCAACATTTAGTTTTAGGTATGTTGAATCAGTTAATCAATAAGTAAATGACATGCAGCATATTATTTCTCATTTTGATTGAGAGTGGGTATGGAGTGAAAAGCAGTGAAGGTTTTCTTCCTCTAGGGAGAAAACAATGAACAAAACAGTATTATAAAAGCAGAATTTTTCAGATTTTGCAGTTTTGCTGAGAAAGACAAATACAAGCTGTTTATTACATGATTTTTTGAATGTTTGCAGCTTTGTTTGCCATGATTTCTGAAGTTTTTTGTTTAAAGAGTTGGCTGACTTTGTTAATAAAACAAGTTTATTATTAGAAGGATTATTGTATAGAGTCAGCTTCATGCATAGATACCATCCAATCACTCTCCTAAGCTTTACCTTTGTAAGCTTAAACCTTAAACCTCATGCACCTCAGTAATACAAAGATCGCTAGTTTGGAGAGACTGCTGTCACAGGAATCACATATATTTGAAACCTTAAATACCTGATGTTGAATGCTTTTTGGAATTTAATATTTATTACATGCTCTGATTGATCTAGGTGCTGGGCATCACATAGTGGACACTTTTTTTCTTGCATTCTAAAAGGAAATTTGGCACTTTCATTTCCATCATGTAGGCCATTTTGCAAAATGCTTGATGGATTTTGTATAATGCTATATTCACATATTAATTCATATTTTCATTCCACTGTAGAGACCAGAGACTTAAAGACATATGTGTTTAAGGTAACCAAAGCTGTTAGCTAAGATTTTGCATCCATGGTAAATGATAGAATAAATTGACATTATATCTCATACTTCTGTGCTATTATGAAAAACTGATTTTTGAGTGTCACTTAAGTGTGTTGACACTGATGGACATTAGATATTTTAATAGGATGTTAAATACTTAAGTGAAGTGAGCTTATGGTATAGTTTTGTCTAAAGGACAGCAAACTGGACACTAGTATTTGAGTGCCCACTGTGTGCCAGGCAATGTGTTAGACACCGTCTTAATCCATTCAGGCTAATAACACTACCATAGACTGGATGGCTTATAAACAAAAGAAATTTTACTTCTCACAGTTCTAGAGGCTAGGAAGTACAAGATCAAAGTGCTAGCAGATTCAGGTCTGTGAGTACCTGCTTTGTGGTTCATAGACAATAGTCTTCGCTCTGTGTCCTGTAACATGGGCATGGAGTGAGGGAGCTCTCCTAGGTTTGATTTATAAGTGCTCTAATCCCATTCATGAGGGTTCTGCCTTTATGACCTAATTACTTTCCAAAAACCCCACATCTTAATACTATCACCTTAGGGGTTAGGAATTAAACATACAAATTTGAGGAAGACGCAAACCTGGTTTGTGTCATTTAGTCAGCATAGGATACACACTTAAACCAATGCAGTCATGTATTAGAATATTTACTTATTTAGAATAATGATGAAACCAGTTTGTTTAAAGGAAAATATTATAATAGTTTAAAATAATGCAGTCACAGTACTTGTGAGAACAGTGAGTATCTCAAACCAAACCCATTATTATTGTAAATAAAGTAAGATTAAAAAATGAAAATTTGGGGAAGCCGGGATGGCTCAGTGGGTTAAGCGCTCACTTTGCAGCCCCAGGGACCAAGGATCGAATCCCGGCCCCAGCCCGTGTAGACCCATATGCTGAACTGGGGAGTGCCCCCAGTTCAGTACTCACCGGGTTGAGACCCCAGCCCAGTTCCTGCCCTGTGCAGCCCCACACCCACCTGTGGAATGAAACTATGTGGAAAAACCAATGATGTACAACTATGGAGACTGTTCTGGGCCCTCCCCTTCTCTTTGTCTCTGTACCTCTCTCTCTCTCTCTCTCTCTCAAAAACAATAAAAAAAATGAAAATTTAAAATATATAAAACGCACACTGCAATCTAGTGCCCTCACTCTTTTTTAAGGACTTGAGGGCCAAAATAGAGTGGATCTTTAATAGGAAGAATAAAGAGGTTATAATGAGATCTACCAAAAAATAACAAAAGATTTAAAGTAAATAATCCACACTTTACAAAAATAATAAAAATACTTACAAATAGAAAAAAATAATTTTATAATTATAAGTAGATTTCACATTTAAAAAAATCTTTAACTTCTGGAAAATTTAGCTGGGAAAAGAATTGCTTCATTTTATAGATCAGACTCTTCTGTAAGACTATGGGAAGAGCTACAACTTCAGCTTCCAGCTCTGGATAGTGGTTAAAAAGGAAAAAGGGAAGTAAGTGTTATTTGCTTAATTGAGATTGATTGCCATAATGCAGGTGAAAATATACAGATAAAATTCTTTTGCTTTTTTTTTTTGACAGAGAAAGAGAGATACAGAGACAGAGACAGAGAGAGAACTGAACTGGGGGAGCTCCCAGTTCAGCATATGGTTCCACACAGGCCGGGGCCGGGATTCAATCCCCGGTCCCGTCCCTGGCACTGCAAAGTGAGCGCTTAACCCACTGAGCCATCCCGGCTTCCCCTCTTTTGCTTTTTTAAGATGAGAGAAGCTTCTTGTTCTATTCTTGACATTACCCTTTCCAACTTCTGTTCTTGTACATTCAGAGAGCACTAAGCAGGGAGGAGTGAAGCAGTGACATGAAGAAATTCAAGCATTAACAAATAAAA
>PVKE010032732.1:0-18313 GCA_004027555.1 Craseonycteris thonglongyai
TTTGGTTACTTTTTTACTGGTCATGACAGGAAAGAAAAAGGAAAGATGACCTTTAAATTAAAATGTGTGGACATCTTTTCACCTCAAATTCAAACTTGAATGACCAAATAGCATCTGATTTCTTTGAGTTCAACATTTAAAGAAAATGTTCATGTCTCTCCTACCGTCTTTCAGTCAAACCTTAAATTTATTGAAAATCAACAAAGGCTCTGTTCAAATTTTTAACTATTATTCTCTTTGTATATCACGTCTTGAGTAAGGGAATTTGGTGGTGGCAGAGCTTTTATTTGCAGAGGGTTGAGGGTCATAGTTTAAAATTGTAAGTCTTTCATTGAAAGAGCCTTGAAAGTGAGATCAATAAGATTGTTACCTTTTCAATAATAACGGTAAATTTCCCATTTCTTTACATTTAATTTTCCAAGTTTATCATATAGTTCATGTACCATTTACAGGACCTCCTAGAACTTTAGTGAATTTCTAAAGCTAAGAAAAAACAAGCAAAGAAACAAGCAAACAACACCAACCACAACATTGTTCTTTTAATCTGAACTTTGCCTGATTCTAATTTAATTACCTTGAACAATTTATCCAGGATGCTTCAATATAACCACCTGGAAAAATGAGGGTGGAACTTTGATTCTGGGAGGCAGATGGCAATTTAATTAACTAGGTTTACAAAGTATTTTAAAACCTCCAGGTAAAAGTGACCAGAAGACTGGAGAAGAATATCACTATTAGCAGTAGTGGGGCTATATGGGGTTAGTAGGGGGCGAGGGGGGCAGGCAGCGCTGAGAATCAAAAGTCTGTGATTCTTTCTCTACACTGGCCCCTCAGCCTCATCTTTTGCAACCAGCCTCAAGGGCAGATGGAGAAAGAATCATTTATTCACCTTCTGGCTGTAAGAACTGCAGACTTCAACTGTGGCACTTCTAGCGCTGAGGAGAAAACACACATAGGAAAAAAGAAGGCCATGTCTCACTTCCAAATTAAAAAAAGACATTTCTACATGTTTCCATAACCCACAGACTGCTGCCATTTGAGGCCAGGCCCTCTGAGCTTTCCTCTTTGTCTCGGGCAGTGGCTGAATCGAGGCCCCTGTCAGCAATCCTCTTCATTCACCCACCGCCCATCCCCACGCCTCACAGATGCACAGATTCTCTTGAGACATGTGTACTTTGGTGTCAAACAATGCAACTCATGTTTGATTTTGGATAACCTTGCACGGCTGAATAAAATAACCCTTGAGAAAGAAGCAATAAAAGCGCTGTAAGAAAAATGACTCATGTTTCCAAGCTGTCTAAAGTGATCACTTATCCCAACAAATGGTAATTCTTTCAAGACACAGTGGGCATGCACCATACTTATAAAAGTGTGGGAGAAAAGCCTTGCGATCTTTTCTCTTTTTTGAAACTTGTGTTCAAATATCTCAAAGAATGTTTCTGGTAGGCTGTACCCGACAGTGTATATTTAAAAACAAGCACCACCACATGGATTTGCAAGCCAAGGTGAATTGGCGCAAGGGATGGGCCTGGCTGACCATTTGGGCTCATTGGCTTGTTTATGTACTTGTTTATGTGCCTCTTATTGTTTTCCATTTTTTGCCCCCGTTCATTAGAGTGCAAAGATGTGAACAAAGTGGCCTATTGCCCACTGGTGCTGAAGTTCAAGTTCTGCAGTCGAGCATACTTCAGACAGATGTGTTGTAAGACCTGCCAAGAAGACTGACCCATGGAAAGCCAGAGAGAGAGAGAGACTTGTCATTTCATCGTGGAAATGTGTCCATCAGAGAGAGCCACCCAGAGGAAGAGGATTGATGTCCTTGCAAATGCATTACCCTGTGGAAAACGTAACCACTGGTCAGCCCTAGCTGACAGGATTTCAATATTATTTTAACTTCTGTGAAGTAGGATTTATTGATCCAAAGTGCTGGACACAGTTATTAGGAGGGAATGCCAGATTGGAGAGATCCAAACAACACAGGGAGATGTGCTTACTGTGGAACGTTTGTGTTCTTTCGAGTAAATCCAATAGCCTGTTTACCTCCTTGGACCATTAAGATAATTTTTATTATAGACTTAGCAATGACACTGAATCCATTTGTATTTAAAACTGTTTAAAGTGTAGCCGTTATGACTTGGGTCAACTATGGAAGTTAAGAAGATTCAGAAATCTTAAGTCATAGCTTAAAAATATTTACTATACTTTATCTCACTACAACCACACCACAATTTAAATTCTAAAACGGGCTTTGAACTGTAATTTAAGGAGCAATTATAAATCAAAAGTAATGAAAGTTCGTATGATTTTTCTTCCTTCTACTTAATTTCCTTAGGAGTAATCCCCCTGTTCTGAACACTGCTGTGAGCCATATATAAACTATATTAAACTGAACAACAATGAAGGACTTAGTTTTGAGCAGTGCATTCGTTACTGCAGCTGTGCAAGTCTATAAATTCAGTGCTCAAAGACTGTGGCCAGCCTGCCATTGTGCAAGGGAAGCTGAGATTTCCATTAAAACTTTAAGAGGAAACCATTTCCATTTCATGCAGAAGCCAGACCTGGGGTATGGTAGAGACTGAAGTCCCAGGCCCTTTGCTGCCATCACACAGGACGCCTCAGCTCTTATTTGAGACACCCCAACTCACTTGTGTTTACATCCTCACCAGCCACAGAACAGCTTTTTGCCCCACTGGCCTGTGGCACGCATGTTGAGCTTACTGGGACAATACCGTGCAAAAGATAGACTGGCTCAGTGACAACCAGGCGGAGCCTTTTGCTGACAATTATGATGGGTTCCAGATGTCCCTTCTTTGATATGGCAGAAGGGCATTTATTTATATGAGAGCAAGTGTGTGTGTGTGCAGGTGCTTTTGAGTGTGTGGGTAGATGAGTGTGCTTGCACATAAATGTGCTATTTCTGTGAGTTTTAAAGTAGGCAAGGGATAACAACCAAAGAAGAAAAACTCATGAAGACTAGGGATCATAAAGCATAATTTTAATAGTCACTCAACCGAGTATTTTATACCTTTTGTGGATACTCTGAATGGCAATTAAATGTGAAACCCAGTTTCTTGGACAAGTCAGATTCTAGTGGTAAATTCACCTAAATTAAATTGACTAGCTCGTGTTTTTCCTCTCCACAAGTCTCACATCATGTTCATCAAAAATTTGACAGTGAGGTTTTTTTTTTAAACGAAGAAGAAAAAGAGGGTCCTTATTCATATTTTGTACTTGAACACTTGTAGCTTGTAGCAGGTTCTTAATGAATGTGCTTTGTGTCCTGCACAAGTGTCCACCATGCTACACCAACACCTCAGACTCCAACCAAATGGCTACTTTGTAAAGCTACTACTTGCAGTGAAGGAGTATTTGACTTAAATCTATGGCCGTGCTCTGTAACTCCGGGTCAGGTGTAGGATGTTTCAGATAGGAAGCGAGACTCACAGATTTTAAACACCAGCCTACACTTCAGGTTTGCTGTGGAGAGTCAGCACAGGATGCTGTTCAGCACGCTCAGTCATGGTTCTCTGTTAGCTCACCACCGGCTTTCTCTCAACCCCACGACTCACGTCCCTGAGCTCTCCAGAGAGAGCTATTGACACATGAGAGTCGTTGCGGGGCCCCTATCTGCGCCCCAGTGCCATCTTAGCCAGTCAGTGACGGGGAAGGCAGCCCACAGGCAGCACGGCCCCAGCACTGCATTCCATTGGTGCTTTGCTGAGAGCAGTTAACTTGGTGCTAATGTGCCCTGGTGAAACAAACAAAAGATGGGGGCGTTCTATGGCATTTTAGGCAGAGGTTTGCTATCGGGATCTGCTTTCCTTCTACATAAATATCAGCTCATGTTTTTATTTCAAGAAGATTTCTTACATTTATGACCAAGGGCTATTTTTTTTTTTTTTACCTCACCTGGAAACTAACTTTGTGAGGGCCATCTCCTTGGGCACCATGCAGCCCCCTCAACTGGTGCCCGAAGAGGGGAGGGAAGCAGCCAGAGCTCCCTCGGGTGTGCACCAGCACCAGCACCAGAGAGCTCCCAGGGGCAGCATCAGTTGCCTTTTCAGAGGGAACCAAGCCAAATGTGGCAGGACTAAACATCTTCAGATAGGCCCTGAATTTAAACCTGAGTAAGAAAAACAGAAATCACATTCCACAGCACATCCCAATACTGCTGCTATTCTGTAGCCAACCACGTGGCTACCTGATACTCTTTTCCTAAATAGTAAGTTTAGGATCATCAGCGAAGGCCGAGCCACCATGGCAGGCCCTCCAAAAGGAGTGAACTACTTAGGGAACCCCCAGGAAGCTGGGACCCTGTGGCTGAGAGCAGTACCTGCCACTGACACAGAAGCCTGCCAAAAACCAAAAGTTAAAGACTCAACTGATTAAACCTCTTGAGACACATATGATTTCCCCAACAGTCCATTTCATTAGGAATATTTTAATTTGAGTGAATGTCATATAGGTATCCTTAATAAGAAGAATGAAATTACCTTTGTATTATTGTGATTAGTTGTTGCTTATTATTTTATACTCCGTATTAATGTGGTACACTGTTACTTTTTTTTTTTTGCTTTTGTAAATTATATTCTAATTTATTGCCATGTTTCCTAACACTTGTTCTTCATTCATTCTCCTGCTTATAATGAAAATGAAAAGTCATTGTAACACTTGATGGAGTAAAGTTCCACACCAGGCACAGATTTTTTTTTTTTTAACATAGATAATTTAGTAAAAATAAAAATTCAGCTTGTAAGAATGATTCAGATGGAAGTTGTCTATTTTCTGAAAAACTGATGTTAAACTTGCAGAAGGAAGAATCTATCCCTTGGAATACCACATCTATATTATCTATATTTTCCAGGTAGTACCCAGGATTGAGTTAATTTGTTGCATCCTTATTACCCTCCCTGGAGATTGTATCTATCTGTAATATCTAAATGCGAGGGCTTCAGACATTTCTAGTGGAGCTATGTCCTCAGATGCCACCAACCAGCTATTCTAAGGCAGGAGAGGAGTTCACAGTGGCCACTGTCACATACATTCAATCACTTGCTCACAATTCTTTGCCTCGTCCTTTTGACTTCCATGTAAATTCTTTAGTGTAGAAAATGTAAGATATTTCATTGTGAAAAGAATGCTGAACAAAAGAATTTATACTTGAAGGATTTTTCTACTCATAGTCAATGGAGAACATAATAAAAACACGACGGGCATACATTTCTGTCTTCAGACATTCAGTCTTTGCTGAGCTGGGGGACACTATCATATGCAAAGGTATCAGCAGTTTTTGGAACTCAGCAGCCAATATGTGTGTCTAGCTATTTAAGTACTCAGAATTACAACTTTATCAATTGCATAAGAAGATGTGGAATGCCCAAGTATGGTTGTGCTTTAATCTACTTACTCTCATGCCTCATACACATTCAATCATGTGCATTGGAAGAAATCAGGTGAGATGATTAAATAGTCTTGGGGAGTAGTTCCCCAAAGTCCTCTTAAGAGGCCACAAGTGGCTGAAGTATAAGATTAGGAATGTTCCGTTAATGAAAAGACCCTAGGACCCACTGTTTTAACTTCCCACTATACTTGCAAAAATTAGTTCTACGGGTTGGGGAGGGAGGTATACCAAGAAACAAGGCTTGCCTTAGCTTCTAGTCCTCAGATTCAAGTCTATATTTTCTTCTACAGTTGTCAAGATTTCAGTTAAATGTTCTCTCTTTGAAATGCGTAAAGGGCACTGTCCTGCTTAGGGCACTGACCCCAGGGCAATCTGTCCTACCCAGAGATTCTGCTATTCTCCGGGGAGCAGCAGGCTCATCCCTAAGACTGCTCAAAGGCCAGGTGACATTTTTTTAAGTAAATTAGGAAGAAAGTTGGGTATTGATTTTGGTAAGAAAAGAAAAAAAACAGAATTTGTTTGGCTAGGATAAGATGCACTACTCTTTAAAGAAAGGAAAAGAAATGTAATTCAGGGAGAAAAAGTCTCACCCCAGGAGGACTTGAAGATTTAAATAAGTGGTCACAGGAAGGAGAAAAGATCATTTACTGAATGAAAAAGTCACAAGCTGTGTTTGGAATTCTGTCTCGTTCATATCATCAAAATGTGTGGAATAAACTAACATGTTTTGTAAAAGAACAGCTGCTCACAATAGTTTTGTGCCTCAGACTTCAAAATCTCAAGCTGGAACTTAAAAAGAAAGTGGTCTTTTCTCCCATTGCTTTCGCAGAGGATTATTTCTAGCATTCCTTGTCCCTCATTTCATCCTCAGACGGTATCTAAGGCCAGAATTGGAACCGCGGTGTGAGGGCTGGCTCCACTCAGTGGGGGAACCAAGGTTATGCCTATTTTGTTTTTTGGTTGATAGCTCCCCTCAGCCCACTGAAAGCCTTGAGCTGCTTAGGTGATGAAAACTAATTCCCATGGCAGCCTCTCGTCTTCACTGAAATAACGTTGCGTGTTACACAAGGACCCAATAGCTCCTGCCGTCCCCACTCCAGGGATCCTGACTATTCCTGTTCACCTCAGGGCCTAGAACATCATGCCTGACCAGATTTCACTGCCTAAGACCTAAGTCTCATGAAGTTCAATCAAGAAGTCTCTTCTTACATCTTGGCTTCGTCGGATACCTTAACCTTACAGAGAGGTTTGACATCAGAAAGGCCAAGTTATCCTACCAGCTCCAGGACTCCAAAAGTCTAAATGCATTCCTCTGGGCAATTCCTTGACAGTAGGTGTTTTCTATTGGCCCCCACCAATATAATTCAGGGCCCTGGTCTGTGCCTCCAGAAAGGGCAGTTATGAGCAGTAATTGTGAGATTAGGTCCCTGAAATCCCAAGCAAATGTGGAAGCGGGAAGTTCCAATCCTGGGCCAGTCCAGGCAGAAATGGCCTCTGTGTCTAAAGAGTAGCATCAGCCACGGTCATTCCTACAAGCAATATTTGCTGAGCCGCTGGTAAGCCAGGCCCTGTGCTGGGCACTAGCATAGGCTTTCTTATTGAATGGGTTATAACAAAACTATGAAGATGATACTATCAACCCCATTCCCGGCTACCAAGTTGCCAAGGGCCACAGAACCAGTGAGAGAAGCATCAGTCACCTCTTTGGGACATGAAAAGGATCTCCCTGCTCTGCATCTAGGACAAGATGTCCAGAAGGATGCTACTCTGCGAAAGAGAAACTGACTCAGCAGGCAGGAAGAAATGGTGTCCTCCTTTCCAGGAAGCAGTGAGCCCCAGGCTTTCAGGGGGGCCTCAAGGGTCCGGGAAGGGTGAACTTTGGGCTCCTGTCTCCATATGTGACGCTATTCTATGTTCAGTGGCAAAATTACAAGTGGGGACCCAATGTGATTTCTAAGCATGGAGTTAAAAGTTCATGAGACAAGGAGGAAAGGTTAGGTCAGAGACATTTAAGGATGAACAGTGTCTGTCATGGCAGTTAGCAGCCAAACACAGCATGAAGGCTTGCACTTCCCTTGAAACGCCCTGTTTTGAATCATAGAGCCTGTCCCTGCCTGACAGCCCCCCACACCATTTCTTGACATGCCAGATGGCCTCACTGACCTATTTCAACACAACTGGACAGAATGATTCCTATGTTGGCTTTGGGGTAAGTTTTGCAAAAGGAAGGTGGGTTTTTCTCTGTTTTAGTCAGAGCAGGACCATCAGGGCTTGAAAACTCAGGCCATCAGGCTGTTGCCAGTGAGCACATTCTTTGACCTTCTGTGGTGGGTCCACAGAGTGGAACCAGGTGTTCTTTCAGTCCATGCCAGAATGTATTGGCTGCCCAACTGGCCATCTGCCTCCACCCCACCAATGGGGCTTTGGCTGGCCCTCTACCAAACAGCTGTGCTGGGAGCTCCAGGTGGCCGCTCACGCCTGTGCCCAGGCCAGCAGCTGCACTGGCCTGACTCAGGCTGGCAAGATGAACCTCATGTCCCTCTGCCTCATTGCCCCAACTCTTCTCCAAATCAGGGTGCTCAAGGGGCTGAGGAGAAGGAAAACCAAAGCTTAAATACACCAAGAATTTGCTTCTGTAGTTCAAATACAATCAAAAAGTGTACTGTTCTCTTTTCCTTCCTTCAATATCATCAATTTTGTTACTTTATTTCAATCATTCAAATTACTTTGATATAAATAAATGGGCATTTAGCTCCTGTTTGTTGGGTGGTGTCGTGTTGTTAGAATAAAATCTCCTGGTGCTATGTGTTTACATTAATATAAAGGCAAAAGATGACATCCCAACTTCAAAAAAGTCATAGTACCTGGGAACCCCCCCCCCTAGGTATCTGGGTAATAACTATACACAAGAGCATTATTTGATATTCTGAAAAAACACCCACAGAAATGGGTGAAATATAATATGAGTTTGAATTAAAGTGGGTAGCAAAAAGAATGTCATTGCAGCCAAACTTGCTATAAAAAGAAATAGTTTGATTCATAGTCGTATACTTTAAACCAGAAAAAAGAAAGCAAAATTGACCAATGAAATATTTTATTTTGAGATTAAAAAGAGAATATGTATGTTAAAATTATGAAAGAAGACGATAACCTGGAACCAGATTTAGCTTTGAAGGTTTTTCTGAGTGTAGACTGAGCCAGAAAGCTGTTACCGAGAGCAGGAAGATGCTGGCTACTGCCCTCGGAGTCCCAATCTTCACCGATGTGGGAGCTCCTGCTGGAGAGAGAGTAGGACACGCCTATTTTATTTCATCTCACATTTAATGTCAATAGAAGAAACGACATTCACCAACTATCTCTTAGTTCTGGCTTTTAAAATCAATACGTTAGAACTGAAGTCTCTGAATGAGAATTGTCGCTTCCCATGAAAACACTGGAGATCACTCTGTACTCACTCTTAAGAGTAAAATCATCACTCCGAACAGTTTTAAAATTGCTTGTTTAGACTATCTCCCAGGGCAGGATTTTTTTTGTGAAAGCCTAAAACCAAATCTGGCGTGTAAATTGAATATAATCATTGTTGGTACAAATAGCTTATGTGCCTTACAAATTGACCCCAAGCGATATTACAAAAGGAACTTCAAATATGCTTCGAGTAAGTAACTACTTTGAAAGATCTCACTCATTTGGCTACAAAAGTGCTGATGTTTTGTCTAACGATTTTTGACATTACTTTATAATCCAACTTAAAATAAAAAAAATACAGTATTTCACTGCATGTTTTGTTATTTCTTGTTCTAAAGTTAGCTGCAACCTGGACCACCTAAATGGTATGTTATCTGTTAGGGAGAAGAAAGATCTCTGACCCCTCAGGATTGAGTAACCTTTAAACCCAGAGAGCCAGACGGCTTCTCCAGACTCCAGAAGTGGGCAAACAGCTATTCTTATAGGAGTTTCTTTCCTGGAATCTCTGAAGTAAAAACTCTCCTTCAAGAAGGGCTAATTAACCCAGGCCCATCAGCAACATTAATGAAGCTGCGGCTGAGTGTGTGGAACGAGGAGCTCTGCTTCCTCACCACCGAGCATGGCAACCATATGGATGTGCCCCAATTTATACAACTGTATGTATGTTTCATTTCTGTAGCTTGAACCATTTCCCTTTTGCTTAAATAATAATTCCAAGATAAGCCTATTCTTTGGCTGATCCTTACTTAGTTGTGCATCAGACCAACCATTCAATAAAGGAGAAGACCAACCAGCTTCTCCCTTAACCTACCTTCTTCCTAGAATTTTCAAGGACATTATTAATGATGTATAAACAGGTACTTAAACATATGGGAGTCTGCTATTGAAAAGAGTTCCAAGAGGGTATCTTTTGAAGAGGACAGTTACCTCTTACTTATCTAACCTTGAAGTGTGACTTTTTAGCATGGATTATTTTTTGGTGAAAAAAAAAAAATACATATATACACCTAATCTCAAGACACAAATCAAAAAAATTTTCCTCAAGAAGAAAACTTCACGTTAAATATGTTTTACATTTTCTCCTCCAAATAATCTAATCAGATTGATTTTTTCATCAACTTTATAATAATTCAAGTGCTGATTTTTGTCTAGGAAGAAAGCAGTGATAATACAGACAGATGGTGTCTCCTCAGAGAGTTCTGACAAAGATAAGAGTGATTATTACTTATTTAATGCAATGTTTTTTATAAGGGTGGGGGATATAAAAAATGAGAAGTGTTTCCTATACTGTTGAAAGTTGTAAATTCAAGGTCCTTTGCTTTAGGCAGGAAATGATCAACTTTTGTTTATTTGTTTTGGTATTTTTGACAAATGCAAAGGCAGAAAGAATAGTTTAATGACTCTTCCTTCTTCACCCAGCTGCTGCAAATATTAGCACAGCCAATCTTATTGCCATTTATACTTCCTTACTGTGGATTATTTAAGCAGATATTATACCATTTCATTGTTATTATACTTTAAAATATATCTCTAAGAGATAAAGGCTTTTAAAAGAAGATTATACTACTATTAATAATTTAATAACTAATATTTATATTTTCATTGTAAAATTGAATTTACTCTAATACTGTCACTGTACTTGGGGAAAGTAATAATAATTGTATATACCAGTTAACGAGCATCTAGTATTGTGTGCTCTATTCCAGACAGTGTAGTGTGCGCTTTTGGTCTATTATCATCATTATCTTTGTGGGTTTTTTTAAAGATTAATTTTGTTGTTTGAGAGAGAGATGGGGGGAGAGAGAGAGAAGTGGGAGGGCCCAGAGCAGTCTCCATAGTTGTATGTCATTAGTTTCGACAGTTTCATTTACACAGCTGGGTGTGGGGCTGCTCCGGGCAGCCCAGCTCAGCATATGGGTTTGCACAGGCTGGGGCTGGGATTCAATCCCTGGCCGGTTGCAAGGCAAGTGCTCAACTTGTTGAGCTACCCCGGCATCCCCTATTATCCTTGATTTTATAGAAGAGGAAACTGAAGCTGCGGGGGTTGAGATACTCACCCACTGGCAAGTCAAGCTCCATGTGACTGCAGAAGACCAGGATTTATGAGAAAACAATTCTTCCAAAACCAGCGAATGTTCTGTTTCTCTGTTACAAACCACATTCAGCAAGAGGAACATCCAGCGTTGATCTCTGCTTTTTGGTCCCGAAAGAGTGTTACAAAAACAAGTAACTCATGGAGAAAACAAAGGCTTATTCTCTGGCCCTTCTGGACAATGGCTATGTTGAGCCTTAGTCACATAGACAGCATTGCTTTGGACAACTGCCTTCTTGCTGCAAATAATTTTAGCCATAGTTTTCTTTACAATCAGCATGTAAAAATCTACCTCCCAGTTAATGAAACTTCTCCTGAATTTCCTGGTAACCATTAGTAATGAATAATTAGTTGTAAACAACAGAGGGTGTAATTAAAATTATCTTTGTAGGGAAGTGCCATGATGTCTACAAATAACTTTCAAAGGACTGATATATTTTTTAATGTGGGGGAAGGAGTGTAGAGAACAAGCAATAAAACAAATGTCACAAATGTTAATAATTAGTGAATGTAAGTGATGGGTAAGTGAGAAGAAAAGAGTTCATTCCCATAGAATGTGTGTGTATGTGTGTATGTGCATGTGGAGTAGGGGGGAGAGAGAGAGAGAAAGAGAGAGAGAGAGAGAGAGGGAGAGAGAGAGAGAGAGAGAGAGAGAGAGAGAGAGAGAACAAGCAATGGTGTATTGATATGTCAGTCAGAAAAGTTAAAGCTTAGTGAATGACTTCTTTCCTTTTTCTTTTTTCTAAGCAAAAATCAAGTAAAGAGCAGAAGCTGGAGTCACAAGTATTTCATGCAGAGTGGCCAGAGAGGAGAGCCACTGGGCTAAAAACCAATTCTGAATCCTAATCCAAGAATGAGTTTTTCTCAAGTGAGAGCAGTGGTTCCCAGACTTGCAGATTTCATGGGCCAGTAAAATTTCAAAACTACTTTGGAGACTGACAGAGAGAGGCTAACTTCTCATTTTGCCAAGTAAGGACATTTGTGGGGGTGGGGGGAGAAATGTCATTTAGTATTACTATAAGTTACCTTTCTAAAAGAAAGTACATTTTAATGCCCCCAAAGTAAATACATTTTACTTTGATAGAAGTTACTACATTGTCTGTATTTTTCCATTTAATGTCTTTTTTGACTAAGAAGGCTTTTAGCTGCAAGTGTACAAAACTAAATAACAAGTGACTTAAACACTAAAGGCAGGGGAGTTCCAGTGTGAAGTGCACTGTTTCATGGGGTCCTGCAGGACCCAAGGGCCCTCCTCCAACTTCCCTGCTGTCTCCATGTGTCCATGGCTTCCTTCTCCTGCAAGATGGTAGCCGCGGTTTCAGGCACATGTGCGATAGAGACTGCAGCTAGCAAAGAGCAAAGGCTGTTTCTACTGGTGTCTCTTTCTATCAGGGAGAAAGAACGTTCTCAGAAGCCCCCAGCAAATTTGCCCTCAGCACACAGTGGCCAGAACTGAGCCTCACTCTGTGCCCAGGCACCAGGGAGGCTGAGATAATCTACAGCACTTCTTCCTCTCTACTGGAAGCTGCCTCTGCTGCCAGGGACAGGATCAGCTATGTGTAGGGACTAAGGGACCAAATCGGGTTTCTGTAAGCCTCATCTGGGGCTAGCATGTGTCCAAAGCCTGGTATTTGGATACTGGTCACTTAGATTCCCCTGCTATGGCCTGCGGTCTATATTCAGTCTAAGAAATGTTTTATTAGTTTCATCCAAGTTTAGAGCAGAGACTTGTGTAATGACTATCAAGGTTTTGCCTAGACAAAGGATAGCATAGCTCTGTGGAGAAAAGCTTGAATAACCCCTCATCATTTCACCCCCCGATCACAAATGCACAACTACTCATCTTTATTGACTGCCTAATTGAATTTTTCATGAAAGCAAAGGTGTTAGACCCACAGAACTGACTTTTCTTTGCTACATAAAGAAAACTGTAATAGTTCCTAATGAGTTTGTATAATTAAAATGAACTTTTAACTATATTGACAAGCTATGGAAAATGTGACAATCCACAAATAATTCAAAAACATTTTAGCCTGTAGCTGAAGTCTCTTTCATGACATGTACCATCGCTAAAATTGTATAGAAGACAAATTACAATTTTAAACAAAAAGTGAACAAACAGATTTTCAGGATGACAAAATGAAGCAATAATACAGACTCTCTCTCCCCTTAATCTAACAAAATAAAACAAACAGAAAAGAGAATAAAAAGACACACACACACACACACCAAAAAAAGGCAGCAAACAAATGAAGCAGAATAATTTTCTGTTGTCAATACTGAGAAATGGTAGCGAAAGGAGTCTTGAGCAGCCCCCATTCATCATAAATGGTACTTGGAAAGAAAGATACCGTAAGTCAACAAAATTCTGAAAATGCTCAGTAAGATTCTCAAACATGGGAAGAAGCAGTCAGGGGCTGAATAGGTGGCTCTGGGGAAAACAGGGAAATTCATGATCAGAAGTCCCTGTCTACTACAACTTTAGAGATAGAAAACCATGCTCTGTGAAAAACAGTATGGATATTCCTCAACAAATTAAACACAGAGCAACCATATATTCTGGCATTTCCATGTCGGAGTATACAATTTTTTTAAGAGGTTTATTTTATTGTTTTTGACAGAGAGAGAGACAGAGGGAAAGGGGAGGGCCCAGAGCAGTCTCCATAGTTGTACATCATCAGTTTTCAACATGGTTTTGTTCCACACAGGTGGTGGGGAGGGGCGGAGGTGGGAGGCGCAGGGTGGTAACCAAGTCAAGTGCCTTCCCTATGGGAAGTGCATCCCTGTGAGCTGGGGGTCGAACTGGGTGCCTCCCACATGGGAAGCTTGCCCCAGAAAGAACCGAAGTGGGGCCACACCCCAGTTCAGCATATGGGTCCTCACAGGCAGGAGCTGGGACTCAATCCTCGGACCCTGGGGATGCAAAGTAAACACGTAACCCGCTGAGCCATCCCAGCTTCCCCTGGGTATATAATTTAAAATCACAAGACTTTCAATAAATTTTTATACTCAACCTGAATCACACTTATCCTCCATTAATTGAACTTCTAGCTGCATGGATGCATATTTCTTTCTTTCTCTTTTTTTTTTTTAAAGATTTATTTTTATTGTTTTTGACAGAGAGAGAGATACAGAGACAGAGACAGAGAGAAGGGGGAGGGCCCAGAACAGTCTCCATAGTTGCACATCATTTGTTTCTGCACATAGTTTCATTCCACAGGTGGGAGGAGGCTGCACAGGGCAGGAACTGGGCCGAGGTCTTGCCCCAGTGAGAACCGAACTGGGGGCACTCCCCAGTTCAGCATATGGGTCTGCATGGGCCGGGGCTGGGATTCAATCCTCGGTCCCCGGGGCTGCAAAGTGAGCGCTTAACCCACTGAGCCATCCCGGCTTCCCCATCATATTTCTTTTTGAATTAGTGTTTTGGGTGTCTTTAGATAAATACCCAGAAGTAAGATTATTGGATCTTTCTTTGTCTCTTGTTATCATGTTTGTTTCAAAGTCTATTTTGTCTGGTGTAAATATTCTACTCCAGTTTTTCTTTTTGTTGTTTCCATTTTCATGAAATATCTTTTTCTGTCCCTTTACTTTACTTTCATTTCGTTCTGTGTGTGTTGTTAGATCCAAAGTAAGTCTCTTTTAGGTGGTATGTGTAAGGGTCTGCTTTCTTACTATTCAATCACTCTGTCTTTTGATTGAAACATGTAATTTAGTTCAATTTAAAGTAGTTGTTGATAGATATGTAGTTATTATCATTTGCATGTTCATATTTTTATTTTTGTCTTTATTTTTTTCCTTCTTCTTAAAGAAGTTCCTTTAACATGTCTTATAATACTGGTTTGGTGGTGATGAGATTTTTCTTGTTGAGGAAGCTATCTGTCCTTTGATTCTAAATGATAACTTCACTAGGTAGAGTAATATTGATTGTAGGCCCTTGCTTTTTTCATCACTTTGGGTATTTTGTGCCAATTCCTCGAGCCTGAAATTTTTCTGTTGAGAAATCAGTATTATGACAGCTTCCTTGTAGGTAGTTAACTGCTTTCCTCTTGCTGCTTTTAAGATTCTTTGTCTTTAACCTTTGGAACTTTAATTATGATTTGTCACGGTGTGGGCCTCTTTGGGATCATTTCGTTTGGGCTTGTATGTCCATTTCTTTCACCAGGTTAGGGACGTTTTGTCATTATTTCTTCAAATAGGCTTTTTGTTTATTTGTTTGTTTGTTTGTTTTTAAGATTTATTGTTTGAGAGAAAGTGAGAGAGAGAGAGAAGAGAGAGAGAGAAGGAGGGAGGACCCAGAGCAGTCTCCATAGCTGTATATCATTAGTTTTGATATGGTTTCATTCCACACAGGTGGATGTAGGGCCATGTGGGAAGGAACTGAACTGGGGGCCTTCTGCATAGGAGGCGAGAACCTTCCCCACCACGCTGGCAGTTACCAGTTTTGCCACAGCCCAGCATATGAGTTTGCATGGGCCAGGGCTGGGAATACAACCCTAGACCTCAAAATTGCAAGGCAAGCGCTCAACCACTGAGCTATCTCGGATCCCCTCTTCAAATAGGTGTTTAATTTTTTGCGCTCTATCTTCTTATTCTGGGACCCTTATGATGCAAATGTGAGTACATATAATGTTGTCCCCAGAGGCCTCTTAACTATCCTCATTATTTTGCACTCTTTTTAGTTTTTGCTGTCCTGATTCAGTGTTTTCATGTCAGTTATTATGTTCTTCATTTCTGACTGGTCCTTTTCCATCACCATTTTTATGTTTCCCATCTCTTTGTTGAAGTTCTCCTGAGATGACTGAGCATCCTTATAAACAGTGCTTTGAACGCTCCATTTATTTTTAGTTCTTTTTCTGGAGTTTTGTTCTGTTCTGATGTTCGGGATATGTTTTTTTGTTTTGTTTTGTTTTGTTTTGTTTTGTTTTGTTTTTGTCTCTTTGTTTTGGCTGCTTTACTGTGTTTATTTCTATGTATTACATAGGGCCGCTGTGTCTCCCAGTCTTGGTAGAGAAGCCTCCTGTGGGGCCTAGTGGTGCTCTAGGTGTGTTACATTTGTGGATTGTGTGTTTCCTCTTGTTTTAGTTGAGACTTGGTTGCTGTTTGCACCTCAGTGAGAGGAACTGACCCTCAGGCTAAATGGTTGTGAGAACTGGCTGCAACTATAGTGGAGGAGCTATTGTGCAGGGGCTGACGCTATGGAGCAGGATTCCTTTTATTGGTGCTCTGGTGACTGCCAAGTCTGCCCTTTGGATGTGTCATTTGTGAAAGTGATTGGGTAGTGCTCTGAAGCTAGCCATCAGATGTGTTAATTTGGGGGCTTCTTGAGAAGGTCTCTGGGGAAGCCAGGGTCAGCTGCTGCCTGTGCCTGCCCCAGGGCCACTTGGTATGAGCTGCAAAGTGATCTGCAGATAGTTGTCACAAGTGGTTAGGCTTGAAGACCTCTGGGAGAGAAGCTAAGCTGTGAACCAAGGCTGACTACTGCTAGTGCCATGCTTGGGGCTGCTTAGCAAGAGATACAGTGCATTCTGAAGCCAGTTGCTGCTTGTTTGGGGTTTGAATCTTTGAGAGATTTTAAGAAAGTCCACAGCATGAACCAAGACAGGAGGTTGGTATGAAAAAGTCTTTGAAAGTCACCAACGTGGTCCCAAAATTTGGGTGGGGCTGGATGTCAGGAAATCACTAGGGTGGGGCAAATAGTGTTAGGCAGGTTGATAGAGACTCAGATATGAGTCTGAGCACACACTGGCTGGGTAGGAGGGAGAGCTCAACAAAGAACAATGGCTTCTGCCACCACTTCTATCTGGGAGAAAGCTGCCCCTCTGGCCCTCACTTTTAAGTCAAACAACTCAACTTCTCCCTGACTGGAGCTCACAGTGAGCGAGTTCTTCAGCCAGTAAGTTTATGCACAGATCCTTTAAGAGGAATATCTGAAACTTCAGCAGCCTTCTGTTTTACTCAGCCATAAGCTCTTTTGGTTTTCACAGCTAGAAGTTGTGAGGACTTCTCTTCCCAGCACTAGAACCCTGGGATGGGAAGCCTAGAGCAGGATTGGGACCTCTTGCTCCTCAGAGCAGACCTCTAAAGCTGAGATACTCCTCCCAATTTTGACTGCCACACATGGGCATGTTCCACAACTTATCCCCTCCTACCAATCTCTAAGTGGCTTTTTCTGTATGTCCTTTGTTGTAGGACCTGTTCATCTAGACTTCAGGTGCTTCTCAATGATAGTTATCCTGTTGTTTAGTTGTAATTTTGACATAATCATGGAAAGAAGTGAGTATAACATTTACTTACTCCACCCATACTATTAAATTAAAGCTATTCTAAAACTTTTATTTTTAATTTGAATATTATTGTTTAGTCTTATTTTTCACCTGACTTTCTAGGAGACTCACACAATTATATTCCACTCTTTTACTCATCAAACCAGAATGATATTTTCTATTCACTTATGCAATTCTACCATCCATTCCCAATTAAGTCAGGCAGTGTAGTAGCCCCATTTTTTTTAATTGCAATTCTAGCTATCATCCCAATATTTTATACATCAAAACAATGATTCCTTAATTAATGATTATTTTGATTGCTAGTAGCAGATCTATTAACATTAACATAAGTTGGAGGACAACCAGCTGAACACCCATTTATTTTCATCAATCAACTAATATCTCATTATTACACTACTCACAAGTATTATTGAGAACAATCTTCTAAAATGAAGAGTTTTTGTAGTGTTTTTATTACTTTGATTTGTAAACTAGAAAATAAGAGTGATACCTCTCCCCAAGAATACCCAGCTGGGAGCTCCCCACAAAATTAATTATAGGATTACCACATCTTGGTATATAGCCCAAAGAATTGACAGCAAAGACTCCAAGAGATACTTGTACATCATGTTCACAGCAGCATTTTGCATAGTCAAAATGAAGGGTCCATCAACAAATGAATGTACAAAAAAAAGTAAGAAAATTCTGACACACACTACAAAATGGATAATACTTGAGGACATTATGCTCAGTGAAATGAAACCAGTTACAAAAAGACAAATACTGATGATTCCACTTATGTGAGGTACTTAGAGTAGTCAAATTCATAGAAACAGAAAGTAAAAAGGTAGTTTCATGGGAAGAATGTTGGGAAAAGTGTGGAGTTAGCATTTAATGGGCACAGAGTTACAGTTGGAGAAGAAAATAAAGTTCTGGAGATGGATGATGGTGAGGATTATACAATAATGTCAATATATTTACTGTTACTGAACTGTGCACTTAAAAACAGTTGTGGTAAATTTTATGTTATGTATATTATATCACGATTAAAGAAAAAAAAGCCCACAAGGACTTTCCATCTCATAAAAA
>PVKE010032733.1:0-18264 GCA_004027555.1 Craseonycteris thonglongyai
AATACGTATACTGTTGTCATTTTTGTCTTAAATGAGTAAAGTATGAATACTGTTTACATATTTAAAACATTCTTGTACCTGCATACACGAAAATTCCTAGGGGCAAATCCTACTTCGCGGTTTTTCAGCTTTCGCGGAAGGTTCTGGTCCCCATTAACCGCGAAAAACGAGGGTTCACTGTATTTGAGTTTGTTACCACTTCAAAGCCCAAGTGCCCAAGGCTTCAAAAGGCCAAAACTCGAAAAGCTGGGAAGGCTCAGTGGGTTAAGTGCTCACTTTGCAGCCCCGGGGACCGAGGATCGAATCCCGGCCCCGGCCATGCTGACCCATGTGCTGAACTGGGGAGTGCCCCTAGTTCAGTTCTCACCGCGTCGAGACCCCGGCCCAGTTCCTGCCCTGTGCAGCCTCGCCCACCTGTGGAATTAAACTATGTGGAAAAACCGATGATGTGCAACTATGGAGACTGTTCTGGGCCCTCCCCCTTCTCTCTGTCTCTGTCTCTGCATCTCTCTCTCTGTCAAAAACAAATAAATCTTTTAAAAAAATTAAAAAAAAAGCCAAAACTCTTTGACGGAAAGGCTTATTGATCAAGAATGTGCCGACCCAGATGAGACACCTAATTCTCAAATCCATCTTAAGGAAGTAGAGTTTGGTTTCTTTCAAGTCCAGAGAAGGCAACATGGGAGGGACTGTTTTTGTAAACACTCACGCCCCAAGCAGAATTCCTCTATTGATGGGCGTGTCTAAAGCCAGAGCTATCAGTCTGAAGGCCATGGGAACAACACAGGCATGAAGACAATGTAGTCAGAGAGACTGAGCATCTTCCCCTTACAAACTTTCACTACCCAGGGGAAACCGGGATGGCTCAGTGGGTTAAGCGCTCACTTTGCGGCGCCTGGGACCAAGGATCGAATCCTGGCCCTGGCCTGTGTGGACCCATATGCTGAACTGGGAGCTCCCCCAGTTCAGTTCTCTATCTGTGTCTGTATCTCTCTCTCTCTCTGTCAAAAAACAATAATAAAAAAAAAAACAACTCACTACCCAAAGCTTTTCTTATAAAAGGGGGTTTATTGAGCCATATGCTAGCCAGACAAAGGACCAGGTCCTGGGGCATTAAGTCAACAGGGCTCGCTAGATGGGAGAGACACCTATAACCAGGGTTGTCAGGCTGATGGGCTCTTATGTGAACAGTTGGGGGAATAAAGATGTAAATTGTTTTGTAAGAATTTACATTGCTGGGAAAGCCGGGATGGCTCAGTGGGTTAAGCACTCACTTTGCAGCCCTGGGAACCGAGGATCGAATCCCGGCCCCGGCCCAGGAGGACCCACATGCTAAACTAGGGTGTGCTTCCCGAACGCGGTGAGGCCCCCAGTTCAGTTAAAAAAAAAAAACCAAAAAAAAGAATTTACATTGGGTATAGATAAGGGGATGGGAGAAGGTGATATGGACTCATTCTGAAATAGCTGCAGGGCCCCTAAGAAAGACGTATTTTCTCTTCAGGATGGGTTGTGGGCAACAGTCTAAAAAGTTCACATGTAAGCAGGATGGGGATACAACTGGTGGTTGGCCACCTAACTACTCTCTTTCTATAATCTTGGAAATCTCCACCTGCACACTAATTCTAAGTTTCATTAGATACATTTAAGCACATGAGCAGTCTTTGGTTGGTTTTGTTGTTTGTCAACTAAAAAATAATATTGACTAGGTGTTTCATCACCAAAAAGGATTTATTCAGGGAAAAGAAAGGACTGCAACACAGTGCATGAAGACACAGCAAGCCATGTGCACACTCTGGCCTGTGTGTCAAGATAGATGGGTACATAGGGAGGGGAAAAGGAAGTCAGAACCATGAGGCATTATTATAAATGTAGAGTTCTTCCTGTAGGTTCTTTCAGTCACCATTACTAGAGCACACTATCTCCCATAAGCCCTAGTTCCTCCTACAGACCTTCTTGAAGCAAACATAAACCTGAACTGATTATGTCTGCTTACTGTTCCAATTCTTCTTTATCAAGTTAACTGATTAATTTTTCTTGTCTCTTCCTTCCACCCTCTTGCCTGCTACAGTGTGATTTAAGACACTTCAGAACTTATTTTATTGTCAATCCAAAAAGACGAAGCTTTAACCTAAAAGAAATCAGGAATCATTTTGAATTCATCAGATTCCTGCCATCAGTTTAAATGGAGGCTTGAAAGCTAAGATAATTCAATGCTAGGGACATAAAGTGCTATTTCTGTACCTGGGTCTGTGGCTCATTGAGACTAGAACCTGGATGTGCCACAGTTGTTGATGGTTAAAATATCGTTGGCAGAAGGCAGTTTTCCCTGAGAGACTGGGGATTTAAGGACAGACCCATGAACAAAGTTCTGAAAGATACAGAAAGAGGAGAGCCGACAACCCATCTGTCTGTGCTCTCCCTCTCTGGTCAGCAGTGGCTAGACACACACAAGAGACCCCTTTACGAAGCTCAGGCCTCCTCTTAGTATCTGCAAAGCATTGGGTTAAGTTTGATGGGGAATGCAGACAATGATGGAGTAATAGCCAGCCTGCATGTACCTTCCTATGAGTCCCAGGGGGATGCAAAGCAGGGTAAATTCACACAGATGAGAGAGTCATTCTCAGAATCACAAGAGTCATTTTTAGAATTCCCCACTGCGAAGGGATGCCAGGATAGCTCAGTGGTGGAGCATTTGCCTCATAATCGTGAGGTCCAGGGTTTAATTCCCAGCCCCTGACTGTGCAAACCCATATGCTAAGCTGCGGCACGACTGGTAACTGAGCGGATGGCTCAGGGGCAAAGGTTCTTGCCTCCCATGTGGGAGGCCCCCAGTTTGGTTCTAGCCCTGCACAGCCCCACATCTACCTATGTGGAATGAAACCATGTCACAACTACTGATGTACAACTACAGAGACTGCTCTGGGCTCTCCAGCATCCCACTCCTTCTCTCTCTCCTCTCAAACTATAAAATAAATCTTAAAAAACAAAACAAAACAATTTCCCACTGTGAGAGAGATTTAAAAAACAAAACAAAAAATTACAGCAAAATGTTTCTTGTTGCAGAAGAAAGGAAGAGGTAAATTAATAAATGTAGAAAGAATGCTAAATTAGAAAATTAGTTTGCAAGTCCCAGAATATCCATCAATTCAAGCCACAGTCATAAGTGGATGTTAAAATCATTAAGTGTATGAATGAATCAAATGCAAAACACTGGCAACACTCAGTGCTGGGGACGATGTAAAGCAACAGAGCTTTCATTCATTGCTATTGGGAAAGCAAAATGGCATAGCCACTTGGGAAGATAGTTTGGCGCTTTCTCACAACTAAATGTACTCTTATCAGACAATCCAGCAATCACACTCCTCAGTATTTACCCAAAGGATTTGAAAACATGTCCACAAAAAACCTGTACACAGATATTTTTAGCAACCTCCCTCATAATTGCCCATTAAGATGCAGCTAAGATATCCTTCAATAGATAACAGGATAAATAAACTGTGCTACATTCAGACAATGGAATATTACTCAGCTATTAAAAAAAATGCTCTCAAGCCATGAAGAGACATGGAGGAAACGTAAATGTATATTACGAATTGAAAGAAATCCATCTGAAAAGTCTGAATACTCTATGAGTCCAACTATGACATTCTGGAAAAGACAAAACTATGGAGACAGTAAAACATCAGTGGTTGTCAGGGGCTGGGGAGGAAGGGATGAATAAATGTAACAGGATTTTTAGGGCAATAGAACTGCTCTGTATGATACTATAATATTAACAGGGTATACATCTATCAAAGCCCAAGACCACAATGAACCCTGATGTAAACTGTAAACTCAGGGTGATAATCATGTGTCAATGTAGTCTTCTCAATCGTAACAACTGTGTCATCTGGTACAGCCTTTGAAATGGGGAAAAGAAGAAACTTTTCGTGCTTTCCACTCATTTTGCTGCAAATCTAAACTACGCTAAAAAATGAAGTTGATATAGTTTTAAATCATTAGCTGAAAGAGTGTGGGAAGCCATAGTCATATGATGCCCAAATGCCACCCACAAACGACTAGTAGCTGTAACCAGAAAATGTGCCTTTACAATAGTGAGAGTGTGTGGCTGCTGCCTCCTCCTAGGGACTAAGTTCAGCGTCTCAATAGTGCAGCCGGGCACCAGACACTGTGACAGGCTGTGGTCCGAAGTGTTCAACAGTATGCATGATATTTTCTTGCTAAAAAATATTTAATCTGAATATAATCAAGGCTCAATCTAATTTTCAGCCCACAGAAAGCACAGGGGATGAGGTGCAGTTAAATAACACTATGAGACAAGTCAGACAGAGAATAGAGGACATTCTTAAGACATCTGGCCAGTGACAAGCAGATTATTATTAACAATGTGTTTTGAGAGGGACAGAGCTATTCTAGGAAGAAAATTATTTTTTTAAGATTTTATTTTATTGTTTTTGACAGAGACAGAGAGAGACAGAGAGAAGAGGGAGGACCCAGAGCAGTCTCCATAGTTAACATCATCAGCTTTCGACATGGTTTTGTTCTAGACAGGTGGGTGGGGGCCGCACAGGGCGGTAACCAGATGGGTGGGGCCTCCTGCATGGGAGGCACGCCTTCTCAAGCTGGGGGCTGAACCGGGGCCCTCCCACATGGGAAGTTCGCTCCAGTAAGAACCGAACTGGGGGCTTCCCACATGGGAACACACCCCAGTTCAGCATATGGGTCTCCATGGGCTGGGGCTAGTACTCAATCTTCCGACCCTGGGGCTGCAAAGCAAGTGCGTAGCCTACTGAGCCATCCTGGCTTCCCTAGGAAGTTATTAATTAGGGAGCTACAGCAGCCCAATGCAGCACATAAAATTTGATGAGATCTTTAGGACCAGTGGAAGGTTTAGATATGGATTCATATTAGGTGGTCTCACAGAACTAATGTTAATCTTATTAGGTATGAGACTTTTATTTTGATTATATCTGATAACCTCCTTCTTCAGGTGTGTCATATTTGCATCTTACTTTTATTTTTTATTAATTTTTTTATTGTTAAATTTAATAGGGTGACATTGGTTAGTAAAAATTACATAGGTTCCAGGTGTACAATTTTCAGTACTTTGTCTATGTGGTATAATATGTGTTGACCACCCAGAGTCAGCTTTGTTTCCATCACCATATATTCAGTTGCCCCTCCTTCCTTTTCCATTCCCTCCCCTTACCCACAGTTATGTCCATGAGGTTTTGTTTCTTTGTTGCTTTCAGTTGTATATTCCACACATGAATGAAGTCCTGTGGCTCTTAGCTTTTTCTGTCTGGCTTATTTCACTTAGCATGATGATCTCAAGTTCTATCAATGTTTTGTAACTTACTTTTTAATGGTTCCCATGAGAAAGGAGGTCATAGAAAGCGAATATGGTAAAATGTTAACAAAGATTTGGTCTATGCCTGTGTTCTTTGGAACACTTACGGACTGTTTCTTTAAGTTTTATTGTGTTGGAAAATTTTCATAGTAAATAGTTGAGGAAAACAATGTAACCTGATCCTCAAGTTGTGTAAATGAGTCAGCATCTGAGCTCCACATTTTCCTCACTAAATAAAAAAAAAAAAAGTATTCCTGTTTTCCTAACGTAGAAGTGAAGATTTCAGTAGCCACACGGGCGGCCTGACAATGAGAGCAGCATTCCTCCTGCCGAGTACTTTAAAGGTGTGCTTTCACAGGTCCCACCAGGCTCCTGTGGGAGTTGAGACACGTCACGCGTTGCGGTAATGTAAACATGGGTGATACTCACGTAACTTCTCACAGTTGACACGCCCTTACTTGGCATCGACAGAGATAGCAAAAGGTGTGGGAGGACACGTAAAACCAAGATCATTTCAGACACAACTTCTAGCGCTCTGTTTGCTTCACCCCTATGAGAGAACTTGTGAGACCAGAGTGCAACATTTCTGCAGGTAAGATTTACGTCCTTTGTCTACTCGGGAGAATATTAAATGCCTGCTCCTAACTGCCAGTTTCTCTGGACACAATTTAGTGCATTTTCCAAATAGGGGCATGCGGTGGTTTTATTCTCTCCAATGTTTATTCTTTGTTCTAATTGTTTTTGTTCACTTTGCTGACTTCTGGCAGCATGAGGGGGAAGAGGTGGTGAAAAGACAAGCCAGAAAGGCAAGCAGAGCTGAGAAAAATGTTCGAGTGGGCTGGGCTGGGTTGGGCGCAGGTAAACACACGGATTTAATCCCAGGATACGGTCCTGCATTTACCAACAGCTCATGAAAAGAATGGGACTCTGATAAATTGTGCAAACCCCTCTCCCAAGCCCTCCTCTGCAATTTCATAGTTTGAAGCACACTCTACAAAGTAGAGAAAACCCTTCTATGCTTCGAGCATGGACATCTTTATGGATGACTGGCTGCAAATTCTGTCATGATCAGTCTCTCGTGCCAAGGACAAAAATCGATAATTGAAGGGCATTTTACAATCTACACAGTGCTTTGTTATACTTGTTGATTTTTTTTAACATTCCTGAGTCAGATATTTGTACAACTTACTCCATTCTCATAGCCATCCTTTAACCTGAAGCGCCCAGGCAGTGCCCAGGAAATGCAAGCAGGCCCTGTGATTCAAAGCCCAGTTTATTGAAAGATATTTAGGAAATGTACACATAGTGATCAAAGGAGCAGGTGTTCTGAAATCATAGTCTGGGCTCAACTCCCACTTCTAGACAGGAAACGCGCACCCTTTGGCGAGTTGTGTCTCGATCTACCTCAGTCTCAGACTTACCCACAGCACTATTGTGAGGATTCAATAAAATGAGGTGTGGAAAGCACACAGCTCAGTTGAGTACTTGATAAATGTTTGCTCGTCATAATGCTCAATGATTTTTCCCCTTAACTTCCTGGTTTCATGACGGCCCAAGGACTCAGCAGGGAGCAGTAGTGTTTCCTACTCAGGGCTTCCTACATCCCAGGCTTACTGGTACTTTCTTCCTTTGTTCCAAAACGGAGTGCTTTCAGCAGCCTGAGAACAAGGCCTCTTAGTTTAGGTAACATTTAAACAATGAATAGCTGGAGACATGTCTAAACTCTTGTTTTCAGAATTGTACCAAAGTGTAACAATATGTTACTGAATAACTTCTATGAAAGCGATTTGAATTTTGTTTTTTAAACAAAACATCTATTTTGAGGATAAACGTTCTCTTACAGAAAAAAGTATAAGGAAAGTTGTAATCCTCTCTTGTTCTCCACACACAAATCCTGCTGCCCAGACTGCCTTCTCCATCACATTTGCACTTATTTTTAATAGATGATATCACTTCTTTTCGTAATCACAATATCCTACACGTTGCCAGGAATGTGCTTAAGCCAGAAAAGGTTATGTAAGCTTGGAGAAGAAAGTGAATTTTCTCTAGCTTGATGGCTCCTGGTTGTGAACTTGAAATGTGTGTTAACTCATAGTGAACATTAAGGTAAGTGGAAGTCCCTAAAATTTTCCAGGAAAAATACCTTTAGGGATATGATTAATATTGTTAATAAATCCAAATAAGTTCATGTAAGAGATCTATAATGCCCTTACTCCTTGTTCTGTCTCGAAGGCAGCTTTTTCCAGAATTCTTCTTCCCTCTCCAAATCCACATGTTTATAGTGATATTCTGGCAATAATGTTCTTATAATATGTTATCTCAGTAGGCATTTCTAGCAGGCTAATAGCAAGATGAAGGCAGCTAGGTCCTTCCACATTGTCATTTGAGTTTGTGGGGCATCTCAGAATTAATTACTGACGAGTTAATATGAAATAGATATAATCCAGAGATGATTCTTTTGAACACATTCAACTTTTGCCTTTTATTTTTCCTCTTTGCTACATTTCTTAGTCTTTGATAGCTTGGACAGCAGAATCATCTTGTGGGTTTAAATTATATCTTCACTATTATTACCTGTGTGACCAAACACTAGTTTGTTTAACCTCTTAGCAACTCTGTTCTCTTAACTGTGAACTAGGGCAACTCTTGCAAGAGTTAAATGCATACAGAGCACTTAAAACTTGCCTGGTTTGTAGGAAGATTGCATATGTATTGCTGCATTACTATTATTGTGGTGCTAGCAGTTCTTTCCTCAGCTGTGGTCTGTTTTATTGTAGGTTTTGTAGATGTTCCCATCTAATTTCTACATGAAACGATTTGTAAGAATGTTCAAGTGTAACAATATGATCATTGACAGTTAAGGATATGGGGAAGCCGGGATGGCTCAGTGGGTTAGGCGCTCACTTTGCAGACCCAGGGACCGAGGATCAAATCCTGGCCCAGCCCGTGCAGACCCATATGCTGAACTGGGAAGTGCCCCCAGTTCAGTTCTCACCGGGGCGAGATCCCAGCCCAGTTCCTGCCCTGAGCAGCCCCAAGCCCACTTGTGGAATGAAACTATGTGGAAAAACCGATGATGTACAACTATGGAGACTGTTCTGGGCCCTCCCCCTTCTCTTTGTCTCTGTCTCTATCTCTCTCTCTGTCAAAAACAATAAATAAATCTTAAAAAAAAAAAAAAAAGAAAGAAAATTAAGGATGTGTTACTAGAAACAAACAAACAAATGTTCTATTATTTATTTTAATGGTGAATCTTAGAAAAGTATTAATATATGTTAGCTCCAAAAAAAGTCTATTCTAATTGCAAAGGACTGAACTACAATGCAGGAAACCTCCATCCTTGATCCTAATGTTGACTATTCTATTAGCTACCCACGTGACCTTTAATAAAGCTACTCAATATTTTTTTTTCCTCTGAGAGCTTCACTATAGAATAAGAATAATTGTATCTGCTTCAGTCTCTCAGAGAGATAGTGTAAGGATCAGATGAAAATGTATGAAGATTTGTATTTTTGTTATGTGATTTTTATTTATTTATTTTATTTATTTATTTTATTTATTTATTTTATGAAGATTTATTTTTATTGTTTTTTGACAGAGAGAGAGAGACAGAGAAGTGGGAGGGCCCAGAGCAGTCTCCATAGCTGACATTAGTTTTCTACACAGTTTCACTCCACAGGTGGGCGTGGGGCTGCGCAGGGCAGGAACTGAGTCGGGAGCCTCCCACATAGGCCTCGGCAAGAACTGAGCTGGGGGCACACCCCAGTTCAGCATATGGGTCCACATGGGCCGGGCCCAGGATTCGAACCTCGGGCTCCGGGGCTGCAAAGCGAGTGCTTAACACACTGAGCCATCTCAGCTTCCCATGTTATGTTATTTTTAATTATTAAACAGCTACCTAATGAAAAGCAAATTCCTATTAGATATGAGATCATCCAATGAGTTCGCATAGAAGAAAAATAACTAGACTGAGTATTCAGACTTGGTTTACTAATCACCTAAAGTTGGACAAGTCAAGACTATGTCTTTAACTGTAATATAAAGCTGTCCTAGTAATCTGTAACCTACCTATAGGTCAAATTAGACTGTGTGAGAAAATGCCCTGTAAGTTGGAAAGATTCTTGTTCATGTAAAATATTTTCATATTAACTATTTGTATACTTTAAAAATCCAGGAGATGCCAGGATAGCTCAGTAGTTGAGCACTTGCCTCTCAATCACGAGGTCTGGGGTTCCATTCCTGGCCCCAGCCTACATAAACCCAAATGCTGAACTGTGGAAGAACTGGTAACTGCTGAGATGGCTCAGCAGCAGAGGTTCTCACCTCACATGCGGGAGGTCCCTGGTTTGGTTCCCACCCTACACAGCCCCACATCCACCTGTGTGGAATGAAACCGTGTCACAAGTAATGATGTATAACTATGGAGACTGCTCTGGGCCCTCCTCCCTTCTCTCTCTCTGTCACCTTACACACACACACACACATACACACATATATCTCTTTAAAAACTCAACAATTTTAGAAATTGTTGCTAAAATACATAGTTTGTAGAACTAATGTCTAAAGGGTAAATCCCATTTACTAAATACTTCATGTGTATTGCAATTGTTGTGATGATGTAATTCATTTATCAGTTACCCTTTTTCTTATTAGGACATTCCTACCTTCAGTGAATCAACATGAATGTGATTTTGGACACCTCCATATTTTTGGGAAAATTTTTCTATTATTTTCTAGAATCTTTAGTTTACAAGATAATTCCCAAGAGCAAAAAGGATGTTGCTGGAGAGATTGTACTTATAACTGGAGCTGGAAGTGGACTTGGGAGGCTACTGGCCATAAAATTTGCCAGCCTTGGAGCTATTGTAGTACTATGGGACATTAATGAAGAAGGCAATATGGAAACATGTAGACTGGCCAAAGAAAAGGGTGATGTGAAAGTATTTGCCTATACGTGTGACTGTAGCAACAGGCAAGAGGTCTACAGAGTCGCTGATCAGGTAAGCTGCCTGGTGTCCTTAGCTTCCATGCCCAAGAAAAACAGTGCATCTAGTATGTGCTTTTACAGAGAGGAGGAGAAAAAGTGGCCATAAACTTTTTCTAAGATCTCTATGCACCTCTTGCTTAATTCTGCATGTCAGGAATCTGACTTTGTAGTCTCCACAAAGAGTCATAGAATAAAGCAATGGAAGTAGAAATCTGATGAGTCTTCTGAGTTGTTGCCCAGTTGCTTTTCTTGGTGACTCATTTACCATCAGGAGTCAGAAGAAACAAGGTCTAGTCCTGGCTCTACTGCTCATTAGTTGTGCAATTTTTGCTAAGTTACCTGCCCTCTCTAGGTCTTGGACAACATGACAGTGACCATTAGGTTTTCCTTAAAAGTTCAAGAATGTCATACATCAAAGATTCAACCTCCTTCTCAGGTTTATGTTCTTCCCTCACAATTAGTCTACGATGGAGCACTTACTTGCTCATGCTGGAGTCCTTCCTCAAGCCAACAGGATGTCCCTCTTTAAAAGTTAGTCTCTCTTGGATATCGTCCTCTGCCTTGCCTCTGCCCAAAGTTGAGGAGTCTAATCCCTCAGCCCCACCTCAGCTCAGCAAAACTGACCATTACATAGCTTGTTCGACTTGACTACATTGGAGCAATATTTACCTAATGTGTCCCAATCGTGTTATCTGGAAGGCTCAACGCAGTGTGTGAACCAGAAACTAGAGAATCAAGTCAAGGCAGGAAGTGTTCCTGTTCAGAAACAAAGAGAGGGCTGTATCAGCACAAAAGATCCAGTTAAGGGAAAAAAAATTTTTTTTAATCATTTAAACGTGCATCATGCTTTGCTCCTAGGTCAGCTTCATCAATGTCACCCTACAGAGCCATAATTTGCGATAAAATGGTGAAAGAGAGAAACACTGCCCCTACAGTATTTTCTGGGGTATGCTTTCCTCTGAGTGGAGCTCGTGGTAGATGGTGGATTATGCAAGCAGGCAAGGTGGGCAATGCAGAGCTGAAGGGAGAAGGAAAATGCTACAGCACAGCTGTGGACCTCAGGGAAATGTCAGCCTCAGACAGGAATTAAGTTAAGAGAGGTCTTTTGGACAGAAGTGTGCAGAATCGCAGAGGTCTCTGGGCAGTGGACCAAACACATCTGTGTTTGGGATGTCTTTGTGCCAAGCACTGGCCAGGATCCAGGGAGCTGGGATGGGCTCCTGCTACCAATTCATAGAAGAATCAGTAAGAAGATCCTAACAGAAGTAAGTGTCAGACAAACAGCTGGGGGAAGACCTAATGCCATGTGAAGGAAGACATCTAGAGGCATGCAGTGGGGACAGAATCAGACACCACTCACACAACAGATGCAGGAAAGGCTTAGTAGCATAACAGAAATAGCAGGTAGAAAAACAATATTGCAGAATTAGGCCATCTACACACACACTATGATTCTTTAAACAAATTGGCAAATCACGGTGTTTTTTAATATAATTGATCATAAAGTTCCTTTAAAATTGTTGGTTTTCTATGTGCAAGATCAAATATCTAGTTTTAAAGAAACAACCTGAAAAAAATAATGACCTGGAAAAATAAATAGGAAAATGTCACTCCCCTCAAATTAATTATTTGCCTCTCTTCTGTCCAAGGTTAAAAGAGAAGTCGGTGATGTGACCCTCCTCATTAACAATGCTGGGGTCGTGACAGGAAAGCTGTTTCCAAACACTCCAGATGACATGGTGGAAAGATCGTTTCTTATAAATGCCTTGTCTCATTTCTGGGTAAATCTGTATTCTTTTTCATTGTCTTTTGTTGATGAGTATGAAAGCTCCATGTATTTATGTAAACACCTGTTCAACCATTTATCCGTAAATGTATCATTCATGAGGTCCTAGGCTAAGGACATCTCATCCTGTCCAGGTTTCACTTTGCCACACACTCAGCCTAGTTTTTCCGGTTCTTGCCCTCTTTCACACTCTCAGGACAGGGCTCTCTCCTCTACCCTCTCTAGTGCAGTCCCGAAACTTACTAGGCTGTTCAGAAATCGTCTTACCAAAATACAAACAGAATGCGATAGCCATGATACAAAAAAAAAGAAAGGAAAAAAAGAAAAAATAATGATTTGTTCATGAGTGGAAAAGGAGTTTGTGCAGAAGGAAAGTCGCTATTTTTGGAGTGGTGGTTTATGTTTGTGCATGACTGGGCATCATAACAAAGGAAGTAAGTTTTTATTGTGTGCCAGGGACAGCTCTAAATTCCTTTCCTGCACATATTAGTCAGGACGCCATTTTCATTCTCATTTTATCAAGAAGGAAATTAAGGCTCAAAAGGTTCAAACGACTTACCCAAGGTTCTGCAATTGCTAAATGATGGCCCAAGCTGACAAAAGGGAGAAGCAAGGTAGAAGGCAAAGACTCTTCACATAAGAGGGAGAATTAGTAAACTCATAACTCACAGGTGTGTCTTCCTTTAGGCCTAGGGTGTCTAGACCAGCGCTGTTCAGAACTATCTGTGATAAAAAAGATATTCTTTCTTTTCTGTGCTTCCCAATGTGGTAGCTACTAGTCACCCATGGCTATTGAGCAATTGAAATATGATTGGTGGAACTGAGGAAATAAACTCTTAAGTCCATGTACTTTAATTCATTTAAATCAGGAGTATTCAAGCTTTTGGCTTTCCTGGGCCACACTGGAAGAAGAATTATCTTGGGCCACACATAAAATACACTAACATTAATGATAGCTGATGATTCTTTTTTAATCGCAAAAAAAAAACAAAACACCTCACACTATTTTAAGAAAGTTTATGAATTTGTGTTGGGCCGCATTCAAAGCCTTCCTGGGCCACATGTCAACCCACAGGCCACAGATTGGACAAGTTTGATTTAACTGCATATTTACATAGCCACACATACCTAGAGGCCACCATCTTGGACAATGCAACTATGGAAAATGTTATGTATAAAGATGGCTTGATTGTTTAAAGATTTTGGGTGATTAGGATAGGTCAGTGTCTTTCCAGGTATTTGTCTAAGCTTAAGCCTTTATGAAGATATTCATGTGAAATTCAAGTTCAGTCTGAGAATCGTCACCCTCCTCACATCCCTCTGAGGATTTGTTCGTTTATAATTTACCCTAAGAGTCCTCATAAGATATTTTTCCAGAATTCTGAAAGTAACAGTTGGAATGAGGTACCTTTCAGAAAGAGCTTTATTGCAGCTTGCAAACATATAGCTTCCTCCACTGAGGATTCGAAATAGCTCACAAAGGAAAAGGACTTCTTCACATGCCCATCAGGAAACAGAATATTGAGCACACTTACATTTCCTGCATTGATTTCATAATCCAGCCCTATTATTTATGTTCTGCTAGATCCTGGTCAGAGTCTGCTTTCTTTCTGTCAAGTACTTCCGGTCTAAAGAGGGCCTAGGGGCCTGCTACAGCTCCTGCTGGGGCCTTGGGAGGATCCCCTCACAGTGACAATGTCGGCTCACACAGGGAAGCCGGTACCAATGAGTCAGTTTCTTGGCAGTCCTTTCCAGTGTGACTTTTAGAGTTCCCTGCTCTATTGTATCTGCCATAGACACAATTGCTGGCTTGTGCCACCAGAGCCATCAGACATGATGAGGGGAGCCCAGAAACTTCCTGTTGAGGACAAATCTGAAGGAATTTGATTAATTTATTTCAGCAACCAGAAATATCAATTGGTGGAAGTAGAAACCTCTTACAGAGATGCAATACATAACATTCAGATTTGGTTAATTAATACAATGAGAGCGCTAACAAGTCCCCAAAGCCTTTCTCTCCATCCCAGCAAGTATACAATTTCTGATGAAACATGTCTATATTAGTACATTCACTCAGGAAAGGTTGATTTTCTCTTTTTACCTGATGGCTTTCCCTATTTCCTTAGGGCACTTCCTAAAACAGGGCTCAGCTAATGAAGAAATGGGGTACATACTCTATATACCTCATTGTTCCTGGCACCCCAGCCCTGTGGCTTCTGTGGGCCATGCCACAGATATCAGCAAGGGAACAGGCCTTGGGTACTGTGGTCACCTAAGTGTCGAAGATGATTCTGAATACAATAACACCTCCACTGTTTTATTTTTCTAAACAAAAACATAGCTGAAAGATTGTACTGGATAACTTAGTAGCTAGAGTGAAAATACAGGTTCTTGTTTGTTTGTTTTTAAATAAACCTAATAGAAGTAACAGTATAGTTAATAAGAGACCTAAGAACTTTAAGATGTGACCACTTTTTGTCCTTTGTTTTAACGTTTTAATAGCATTACAAAAGTTAGCTCAAGGACTCAGACTACTCTGATAAGAATCTCCACTTTCTGAGCAGATTATACAAAAGTAGAGTCTTTTAATACCAATTGTTTACAGCAAACTGAATATTCCACAGCTAATTTTAAGCTTCTAGTTTCCCCATCTTTACAATACATACATTTATTTTGCTTCTTAATTTTAATTTTAATTTTAATTTTAATATGCATTAATATATATGATCTGAAACATATAAAAATATACATATAGCTATATGACAATCTCATATTTAGCTCTCAGCCATAATGTTAAAAATACAATTAATTTTGTCACCATGTTAGAAGAGATGATATATGCCACACTGAAACTTAGCTTCTCATTTGTTACAAAACAAGTCAAAACTGTGCTGACTCCATAGCTTTCCTCTATGAGTTTTAATTTTTTTTTTTAACTTAATGAATAACCAAAGATTTCTCATACATTTACCCAACTTGATATTATCTTAAAGTCTCCAAGTTATTTAAATGGATGCTACTGAGTAGCCCAATCACTGGAGATGTTAAAAGGTTGTCAAAAAGGTGATATCAAAAAATTGTAAAAGTACGAGTGGAGTAAGTAAATGCAAATGATTGGCAGAACTGTCTGAAGTTCAAAAACACGAATCTTTTTTTAAAAACAGTCATCATTTGTTGTGATTAAATTTAACTAAACACATTTGTGATCTTCATAACCTGAAGTATTTTGTGGAAGAAATAACTTATTTGACCCATGGCCAGTGTAAAAAAAAATTAGAAAAGTCATTAATTAGGCTTTTCCTGAGAAAAACCAAGTCTTACATCAAATTCAGTAAAAAAAAAATTAGAAAATCTGATGCTCTTTTTGTGTTACATCCCATACATGATAAAATCAGAGAAAAAAGGTGTATTTGTTTATCAAACAAGTTCACAGATTTACCTTGATTATGAATAAATAATGTGTAAAACTGGATGACATATAATTCTCTACTAAATTCCCAGTTAAAAATGAGATTTATGTTTCATTAATACATTTTTTGATGACTAATTGCTCACTAGGCACTTATTTGCATTCTTTTTTCTTCCCTTTAATGGTGGATATCTATACAGTAAGAAAAAATAATGGGCTTCTATGACAAATTTGCCTTCTAAAGTGTCCTAAAAAGTCCCCCACAGATACATAGAGCTACAAATACAAACACACTCTCGAAATACCTAGTCATTTTTTATCTGGGAAGGAAAACTTTCTCAGTTGAGCACAGAAAACTAGTAGCAACCTCAGCCTCAGCTCAAAAGCAAATACAAATATAGATACATTTGGAGGGGGAAAAAATACCCTTGTGAAGAAAAACAAACAAACCTGAACCTCTGCAAGTGAGTAGATCCATGTGAGTAGAAAACTACTTACCTGATCATTTTAAATTTCACCAGTGTTCAGCCACATGACAGGTTGCTAGAGGCCACTACTTTATCTCCCTTTCATTAGAGTTTCACATCATCAACCCACAACATTTCTTATCAAAGGTAACACTGACACAGACCTTCAACTCTGTTTTGTTATTCAACCTCAGCTGCTTGAAAGCTTACAAACTCTCAGACAACCATGATGCTGCTGCAGCTGGACCTCCATGCCCAGGCGTCCAATCTCTAGAGCACATGAGGTCTACCAGATGGTCACCCTGGACAAGCCCCTGGGGGTCCAGGCTGAATTTTTCACACACTTGCACTGAAAGACGATAACCAGCTCTTGCTAATTCTAACTAGCTCGCAGTAATGACAGATGCAACAACATTTTTTTAAGTTTTTAATTTTTGAAAAACAAAGGGGAAACCGGGATGGCTCAGTGGGTTGAGCACTCACTTTGCAGCGCTGGGGACTGGGGATCGAGTCCCCGCCACGGCCCGTGCGGAACCATATGCTGAACTGGGAGCTCCCCCAATTCAGTTCTCTCTCTGTCGCTGTATCTCCCTCTCTCTCTCTCTCTCTCTCTCTCTGTCGAAAAACAATTAAGAAATAAATAAATAAATATTTTTAAAAAAAAAAAAGAAAAACAAAGATGTCATCACCACAAGAGGCAAACCTAAATTGTTATCACACTTGAACTCGAAATGTCAAAAGAGGCCATCTGTCTGTAGACAACAACCAGCTCTTGCTACTTCTAACTAGCCTGCAGTATTGACGGGTGCAACAATATTTTTTAATTCTTAATTTTTGAAAAAACAGAGATGTCATCACCACAAGAGACAGACATATAAATTGTTATTACAATTGACATCAAAATGTCAAAAGAAGCCAGTTGTCTGTATCTAAGCAGAAATTCATCAACAATTCAATAGTTTTGAAACAAGGTTAATGACACCCGAAAGATCTTGAAAGCAAAGACGACATTTTTTGATCCAGTAGCTTCCCTCTGCTCTGCTGGGTCCTTATAGGTAAGCACGTCTCAACAGACTTTCCAAAATTCTTTAACACAAAATTCCGACATCATTAAAATCATAATTCTCATAGAATATAGGGTGAGCATTTTCTGTCAAGGTTTTATTTAACTGATTTTTGGGAGAATCAGCCAAATCACACAGCTGATAAATTGGTGACATGAGGAATTTGGATGTATATAGTTAGTACAAGAGAATGCTGAAATAAAATCACTAAACCCTTACCTTTGGGATCACCTTTTCTATTATACAAAAAAAAGAAAAAGAAATCCTCCTATTAGTTTCCTACATATTAACCTAATTTAACAGGATTGTGAAACATCTGGGTCCTAATAGTTAGTCAAAGTTACATTGCCAAGAGTGTTAGGTAAACCTCAGGCAAAATTATTAGGAAATGTTCTAGTATGTTGAAAGTTTCACAATCATCTCTTTGCCTTATTTCCAAGTTTTGGATTATTATTTCTGAATAGAGGCTAGATAAAAGAGCCCAGTATCCAGGGAAAAGAGAAAGGAAAATTTCCCCAGAGGACCTAAGAAACAGAGGGGTAAGAGAATTTAGGACTTTTTCATGGCATGAGAATTATAACACTGAATTAATATTTTCCTTCAGGATGAATAAGTGAATTTTACTAAAATAGTTAAAAGTATATCTAAGTCATAGTAGACAATTCCAAAGCAATTTATTTATCAGAGTATGTTTCTCTTGCATTGAAATTCACCTTTCCTTGATCTGTTTTTCCCATTCTGCCAATCCATTGGCATAAAGAGGAATCTGTTTATGGTAAAGACTTGAAGGTAAATTTGATTAATTTTTACTACAAATTGCTGAAAACTACAAGGAAGAGCTCAGCTTAGTAGGAAAACTAGGTTTTAAGTTACTTTTTAGTAAACTATAAATGTAAAATGTTGATTTATTATAATTCCATTGGTATAGTTAAAAAAAAAACAAGTCAAATAGTATTTCTTATAGATTAACACATAAAAAATGTTAAGACATGGAAACAACCGAAATGCCCTTTGATAGATGACTGGATAAAGAAGATGTGGTACATTTACACAATGGAATACTACTCAGCGATGAGAAATGATAAATTACAGTCATTTCTGGCAACATGGATGGACCTAGAGACCATCTTATTAAGCGAAATAAGTCAGACTGAAAGAATCCGGAAAAATATGACCTCACTTATAGGTGGAATATAAAACT
>PVKE010032734.1:0-18194 GCA_004027555.1 Craseonycteris thonglongyai
TCCCGGCTTTTCCCAACATCATAAAGTATATTTAAGAACTTTCTTCTGCATCATAAACATTCTCAATTTAAGAGAAAGAATTTTATTTATAGAATTTCTTTCTCCATGGTCACTTAATTATTTTTTGGATGTTATATATTTTAATCTGCTTTTTTACAGTCTAAAGTATATGCTTGATTATTTCCCAGCTTTCTATTCCTTCCTTTGGATACTCCTCATGTGGATAATACACAGACTTCTGTTATTTCCACATTGTTATAATTTTTTCATTGTTTTTTAAAATTAAGTACAAACTTAAGGTTCACTTTACTTCTTCCATTACCTATATTTAAGGAAAGTGATTATCAGGGCAAAATTTACCAGTGCTCTGTTTTTAGAAGAATGAGGATTTAAGCAGACATCAGTCTGTTCAGGAGAAGTTCCTCATCCTAATTATATCTTGTCACTAGGAAAATTTTTTAAACTGCATGAGAAGCATTTTCGAGTCAGTTTGTAAAATATATTCTCTTATAACTTTCATCCCATCTATTCCTCCCTTTAATTTCATCAAAATGACCTCTGAATCCATTTTACTGATGGAGAGGATGTATGTAATTGGTTTTAGAACATAGCTCTTTCTAAGTAACAATCTCTCATAGTTGAATGATAATTATCTGTTATTTTTCCCAGAACCCTTGGCCTCTCTTATTTTGCATAGAAAGAGTTGGGCAGTAAAATTAAGGCAACATTGTCAACAACAATCAAACCCCCATCTCCAGCTCAAGGAATGATGGTATGGTAATGTAAATAGAGTAGAGTGAAAACTGCTGTATCTGCTATTTTGGGTGGCCTGGTAAATATGACCAGGAACTATGCTTATATTTCTTCTATTTATTTATTTTGTTGTGTTTTTTTTTAATTTCTTTTGAGAGAAAATGAGAGTGAAAGAGACAGAGACGGAGAGAAGGGCAGAGGACCCAGAACAGACTCCATTGTTGTACATCTTTAGTTGTGACACGGTTTCATTCCACACAGGTGGATGAGGGGCTGCATGGGGCAGGAACTGAACCATGGGCTTCCTGCATGGGAGATGAGCACCTTCTCTGTGAAGTCATCCTGATGGTTACCAATTGCACTGCAGTTCAGCATATGGGGTTGCACTGGTCAGGGTTGGGAATTGAACCCTGGACCTCATGATTATGAAGCAAGTACTCAACTGTTGAACTATCCCAGCATCCCCTATGCCTCTATTATTGATTAAAATTTTGTGAGACTTAATGACCTTTGGAAACTACAATACATTTTCTGTGGCCATAATTTAGCATTACATATATTGGATCCTTCATACTGGAGTATACATAAAGTTCATGGAAAAAGAATGTGTAATGTGTACACCTGAATGAAAAAAACAGCTGGCTGTGTGTGATGTAATATCAAATATGAAAGGATCAAGTATTCAAATGTTGATATATAGTAAAAGCAGTCAGGACAGAAAATGAAAGTAGCTTCAAAAATATAGGTATTTTAAGTATCTAAGCCAGGCAGTATCTACACCCCTTACCAAGCATAATTGATATCACTATTTGCATCCTAAGTGACTAATGAAGGTATTGAAAAAGCCAAACATGGCCCTTAGTTCCTTTTTAGATCTTTTACTCAAACCAAGAAGCTTAGGCTCAATGTAATGAAAAACTCTCTGTGTCATGAGCAAGAAAGTATAATTAGGTTTTACCATTTCCATGTCATTAAAAGCAAGGTTATGATTTCTTTTAATTGCTGAGTATAATCTTTTTTGGTAAAAGATACATTTTTTCCCTAATGTTTATGAAGTTCATTTTCTTTCTCTTCATGGAACATGAAAATTATTTCCATGAAAGCATAGATAGATATAAAATGATTGGTTATCTTGATATTATGCCTACATCCAATTTGTTCAGTAGCATTTCGTAGAATCATTATGCATATGAAATACACACACACACACACACACACTGATTGTGAGAGAAAGAGAAATGGCTTATTAGAGATTAAACTAGCATTATACTTGAAATACTTGAAATAATAGCGAATTATATGAATATCGTCTTAGCACTAAAAATTTATTAACATCATCTTGGGAAATTGTATTTAAAATAATACATAAAAAGAGTAGAATATTAAATTGCTTTCTTCAATATAATTAACTACATAACCTAAATGCAAAAGCATGTATAATATTTGATGTGATTTCTGGCTAAAGATCCTGAAACCACAGTAAACTGATAACAAAAGAGTTGTTAAATAACGAACAAAATAAAAAAACAAACAAAAAACAAATTAAACCAAGCGGGGGATGAGAGATGTCATCTAAATTTTAGATTCCTGAAAGTAGATATACAAGTTGTCACTGACTTAGAAGACCAGAGAAAGCTAAATAAATATGGGAGAAATAGAGAAAAGAGCCATTTCATGCCTCCACATCCACGAGGGGCGCAGGAGTTAGTAAAAATCATTTTCTTGATAGTGGAGGCATAGAATTGCTAAAAAATCTATTTTAAAAACATTTTGGGAAGCCAGATGGGTCAATGAGTTAAGCACTCACTTTGCAGCCCAGGGGACTGAGGATCAAATCTTAGCCCCGGCCTGTGTGGACCCATATACTGAACTGGGGTATGCTTCCCATGCAGGAGGCCCCCAGTTTGGTTCTTGCTCCTTGGTTCTTGCTCCCTGGTTCAGCCCCTGGCTCGAAGGGGCATGCCTCCCATGCGGGAGGCCCCCAGCCCAGTTCCTGCCCTGTGAAGCTACCACCCACCTGTGTGGAACAAAACAATGTCAAAAACTGATGATGTACAACTATAGAGACAGCTCTGGGCCCTCTCCCTTCTCTCTGTCTTTGTCTCTGTCTCTGTCTCTGTCTCTCTCTGTCTCTGTCAAAACAATTAAATTTTAAAAATTAAACAAAAAACATTTTGACTCTGTACGTCTCCTTGCTGCTCTTATACTGGCAGGAAACAATCCCTGGGAAAGGTTAAACTAGAAAACATCAAGGTATTCAGACTAATTATTGGATGGGGAGTAGTAGGAAAAGAGGGACTTTAAGTGATTCCATTTTCTCTCACTCAGAAACACAACTTGCCAGATTCTATGCTTTTTTTCATATTGAAGACTGGATTCTTCTTTGTTCTGGCTTAAGAAAAAAATCTACAAATATTGACATACCACTTGCACATAGAGCTTCCAGTCAGCTTTTGAAGCTCTCACTTATTAATATGTTTGGAAAGCCAAGGATCACTGGCCATTTGGAGACAATCCCCATCAGTAAGCAGAGACCAAAACAAACCCTAGAGAAAACGAGTCAAGACCAAGACCAGGAGAAAACTTCAAATCATTTATATCTTCAGTGATATGGGAGAAGTTATAACATCCAAAAGAAGACCAAGTTCCTATACTGAAATTAAAAATATAATAGCTGATATTTTAAAAATTAATAGAATCGTTGGAGAGTAAAATGAGATATCTTTTAAAAATAATAAAGAAAGATGATGAGTCAGAAAATTTGAGAGAAAAGATAAGAAAATGAGGATCAAATAAAAGATTCTATATCTAATTAATAGACATTCTAAAAAGACAGCAGAGAAAGTAAAGAGGAAGAAATTATTAAAGAATAATACAAGGGGATACAAGGATAGCTCAGCAAGTTGAGCACTATCCTTGTAACCTTGAGGTCCAGGGATTGAATCCTGGCCCCTGCCCATGCAAACCCATGTGTGTAACTGGTAACCACTGGGTTGACTTGGTAAAGAAGGTTCTCCCCTCCCACGTGGTAGGCCCCCAGTTAGATTCCCACCCCATGTGGCTCCAAATCCACCTGTGTGGATTGAAACTACGTCACAACTAATGATGTACAACTATGGACTGCTCTGGGAAGTCTCTCTCTCACTTTCTCAAAAAAAAAAAAAATTATGCAAGAAAATTTTTCATAAATGAAGAACAAAAATTCAGAGTGGGGGGTCTATTGAGTGTTCCGCATAATGGGTGAAAAACATATCCATAGCAAAATATGTCATCACAAATTTTAATAAAGAAATGAGTAGATTTTCCTGATTTAATTAAACAAATTCAAATTACACTTCTTTTAGAGAATTTTATAATGAATTGGTGATAGTAACATAGAAAATAAAGCACGCAGAAAATCAAGGCCAAAATTATCAGCATTAATGCAAAAAGTCACACAGTAAAGAAAATATAATCACAGTTAATTGCATGGCTCAGTTATGAATATTACCTATATGGTCACAATAATGCATACTGAAAATACATATTGAGGAATGCAGGGATGGCTTAGCAGATTGATCTCTTGCCTTGTAACAGCGAGATCTAGGGATCGAATCTCAGCCCTGGCCTCTACAAACCTATATGCTGAACTGTAGCGTGACTGATAACTTCCAGAATGGCATGGCAGCAAAGGTTCTTGCCTCCAATGCAGGAGGTCCTGGTTTGGTTCCCACCTGGTGCGGTCTCACCTGTGTGGAATGAAACTATGTCACAACCAATAATGTACAACTATAGATGCTGCTCTGAGCTCTCCCACATTCTCTCTCTCTCTCTCTCTCTCTCTCTCTCTCTCTCTCTCTTTGTCTCTCTATCCTCTTAAACAATAGAACAAAAACAAAAACCAGATTGAAATGTGATTATAAACCCATTGGGATCATTGTGGGAGGGTAAGTGGGTAGTCAAGATGCAAGGAGTGGGGAGTAAACAAGAGTGTAAACGTTCATCTTCCATAGAAAAAAGTCAATAGATAACCCCTAACTATTTTTTAAATAAAAAGACAAGACAAAGAAATAGCTAAAAGAATTCAGAGTAATTATCCCTAGGAAACAAAAATTGGGAGATACAAGTGTAGAGAAGGAGATAATTCTTTTAATAAGCATTATAGTATTTTGTTAACAAGTAAAAAATATTTTAATAAAAAATGAAATTTGGGATAAATTCAGTGGCTATCTCTGGATGATATAAGAAATGGGTAATTTTTATTTTATGGGTAATTTTTGTTTTCTTTAAAAAATGTCTATAATTCACACATGCATTTGTAAAAGGAAAAATAATGTGCTTTAACCTTTTAAACAACTGTATTTTACTAAACTGGAAAAATGTATATCTTTAAACTGTTCATTAAAGCAAATACTTTACAGTGCTAATAATGGGATATATCAACATGCTAATGAATATAATGTATATATATATATATGATCCCAACGGGTTTATATGACATTTCAATATTTATTTTTTGTTTTTTTTATTGTTTCAGAGAAGGAGAGGGAGAGAGAAGGGGGAGGACCCAGAGCAGCCTCCATAGCCGTACATTTTATTTATATATATATATATATATATATAAAACATATATATAATCTTTTTATTTAAACCACTGAAACAACCTAAAGATGGAAATGAACTATTCATTTGTAACCAAGAATACACCTAGCTTGGATCTATAGAAAAACTTCCAAAATTCTTCCATCTTTTAAAACACCATTAAGATTAAGCAAATTTAAAGGGAAAACAAATAAAGCCTTATCGGCCTTGAGATTATCCATGTTTACCTCCATGATCTTTTATCAATGCATAAATACACATTTTTACGTAGTCATATTCTGTGTATACCTTTGTAAGCTGGTATGGTTTCTCCCTAAAAGAAGCATTGCTAGGTGTTGTATTGATCTGAGGTGAAATGACTCAGGAAGAGAAGATGGCAGAAATAATCTGCTTCCTTGAGGTGCATTTTCTCAGTTGTAAAATAAATTCAGTAGTTCCTCTCTTAAATGGGGAAGAGAAATTATATATTTAAATCACCTGCCACAGGGCCTTACTTATAATACACATGTAGTATTTTTTCTTCCCTCATTACACTTTGATGTTTTTAAAAACACCTAGAATAATGCTTTGTATATGATAGTGAGTAAGCTATCTGTAGTATAAAAATGTCATACTTTCAAAGTGAGTTATTATTCTATTAGCTTTCTTTCCTTCAGACTAAGAAATCTTCAAATTTTTTGAAATTAGGACTCTATAAAAGATAATCTTTGGGGATATATTTTTCTCTGGACCTCCTCCAAGTCCTCCACTGTGGCAGACACTCCTGGTGCCCATGTGGAAAGAGTCTGTTTTCCAGGACAGACTGAAGTTTCCCACATCCCTTGCTACCAAAGAATGGACAAGTGGCCAAATCCTGGCCACTTGGGACCTGAGACAAATGCGCTGGGACAAAAACTTTTGGAAAGACGTTCTCCCTTGATAAAATCAAAACCCTCTCTTTCCTGCTTTTCACCACTGGAAAACATGATGCTTGGAACTACAGCAGCCATCTTGTGACCATGAGGAGAGGCCAAAAGAATCACAGGGAAGCTGAACCTTGTGCTACTTACCTACACATTTTTGTTATGTGAGAATAATAATTAAGCTACTTTTAGTCTGATGTCCTGTTCCTTATAGCCATAAGTATTTTTCAAATACATTCATGATAAGCTAAAATTATGTGGCCTTATAATGACCATTGCTTTCTAATAACCAATGCTAGTAAAATGGGTAGATTAATACCTGGTTTTCTGTTTTATTTTTATGTACCAGCCAATCAAGACATTTTCTTTCTAGCTAAGCTAAATCAGCATATTACCCATTTTCTGCATTGAATTGGGTGGTGGTGGTGATTGCCTTCAAACTTGAGACAGCTTTATTTGTCTGATCCTAAATTAAAATCTGGTGCGTGCGCGGAAGAGAGCTGCGGGGTGGGACGCTGCAGCCACCATGGCTTGAACTGTCTGGGACAAGATGCAGGACCCCAATGCAGACACTGAGGGGAATGACATCTTATGCAGAAAGGGCATCTTGCCCTCAAAGGAAAGTTTGAACGAATTGGAAAAGGAAGCAGAGGAGGAGGAGAAGCAGCAAGCCCTTCAGCAGTCCGTGGTGAAAACATATGAAGATATGACTTTGGAAGAACTGGAGGAAAATGAAGATGAATTTAATGAGGAAGATGAACGAGCTATTAAAATGTACAGGCAACAAAGACTGGCTGAATGGAAAGCAGCTAAACTGAAGAATAAATTTGGAGTTTTGGAGATCTTAGGAAAGGATTATGTTCAAGAAGTTACCAAACCTGGAGTGGGCTTGTGGGTAATCTTGCACCTTTACAAACAAGGAGTTGGAGTGGAAATTGTCTGAGTCTGGAGCAGTCAAGACAGACCTGGAGGGAAACCCGAAGAAATTAATTGAGGACGCATTGCTGTCCTAGGTGCGGTGCTCTATCCCCATGAGGAGAGGCAGTGACTCTGAGGATGACTAAGGCTGTGGTAACCTGCTGAACTTTCTTGATACGGCTGATCGCTCAGATTTTCTTACAAAGGGAAGAGTAGGAAGGAATCCTTTGGATTTAGCCTTTTATAATTATGTTTCAGATATCATGGATCTCAGAAATTATCATTGCTGGTAATCCTATTAAATGACTTGGAACCTTCTTTTAAAATCAATAACACTTTCTTAAAAAAAACAAAAAAAAATTAGAGCTGTGTTTATGACAAATGTCTGTGTTCATCTTTTAAGGAAGCTGTAAAACTGTTCACTACTTATTCACATATAACTATATAAAAAAGAATATGGAGTGTTTTTTTTTAATGTGAATAAATTATACAGTGGAAAATTGAAAAACTAAGATTTGCAATTACATAGTAGTTTATTTTTATTTTACAAAGATAGCAACAGTATTATTAGCTCAAAATAAAGAACTGATTGATAGAAAGAAAAATCTTAATCTTTATTTTATTTTGAAGAAATAGACAATAATTTCTATAAAACACATATTTTCTTACTAAAACAGTAACTGACAGACCAGTTGACTGCCATTTTTGGGTTTAATATTTTTTTTTAGTTAAAATAATTTTTTGTCTCAGATAGTTGAGATGTCAGCTAATCTTGATTATTGTCAAAGGCCACCTTAAAATTTTTTTTGGAAATAAACAGATACAAGCACACAAATAAACTGAATCTCAATCAATAAAAAATATCAAGCTGTTTTCAGACTAAAAAAAAATTAAAAAAAAATTAAAATCTATTATTGTTTTAAGTCATGAAATTCAGAAAGGTATAAAATAAGTAAAAACCATTCTTAGTTCTCCTTCTTAGAGAAAATCCTTATTAGTATTTTGCAATTTTTCCTTTCAGACTTCTATCTTCAGTGACTTTAGCTATTGTTGCTCTTTACTTGTTATGACAGAATCAGATTACTCCAGAAAGCCAGGTGGCCGTAGAATCCTAGAGTTCTCCTTACATAGTCAGAGCAGCAGCAGTTTGTTAGCATACCTGGAAGCTGTCCTGCTGATCTGGCATGGAATTTGTCCAGGCCTCTTCGGAGAAATAACTTGGCTTACATTAGATGAACATTTTTTCCCCCCTCTCTGATCACATCTATTCTTGGTACCCCAGGGAACAGATATTCACCAGGGGTCTGAAGTTCCTACAGAAAAAAGACATCTGTATTGACTCAACATATTAACAATGTGGAGTTGGCTGGGAAAGAAAAGCTACTTTCCAATGTACACAGAGCCAAGCTGGTAAATCAAAAATGGTGAGAGTCAGTATTGCAGAATCTTAGGGGAAGATAGTCCCAAAATACGGGGGGAAGTCAAGGAGAGTAAGGATGCCTGGGAACATCACCAAGGGGTGTTGGAAGAACATGGCTTGGGAAAAATGCCTTTAAACCACTTGGTTCAAATCTATAAGCTGCTTCTCCATCATTTGAAGTGGTTGTATGTCCAAAATGTACACTGATGACTGTGATGTTTTCAAAACCCTTTTAAACTAAATTTTGTTTAAAAATAGACACTGGTGGCTGTGGCAGTGGGGGTTGAGAGTGGGGGTTAGGAGGGGAGACGAGAGAAGCAAGGTGGAGTTGGAGGCTTGGGTGTGTTGCTGAAGCCCCCTCAGCTGCTTTCAGACAAGCAGGAGGGATCTGCTGTGGACTAAGGAGAGTGAAGGAGTGTGGCAGGGCTGCCCCTCACCCCACCAACTTGAACTCCCATCTCTCACACCTCAAGCCTCTGAATACCACAAGCCTAACTACTCCCTCAATGGCCCAAGCCTTGACTCCCTGGGAGCGACTGTCACCTCTCAGACCTGGACCTCCAGAATAGTGGTGTATTAGTTTCCTAGATTTGCTGTAACAACTTACCGAAAAATGGGTAACTTAAAACAGAAACTTATTGTTTCATGATTCAAGAGATAAGAAGTCTGAAATCAAGATGTCAGCAGAGCCAGGCTCTCTTTGGAAGCACAGGGAAGAAGAACTCTGCCTTATTTCTTGCAGCTCTTTGTGTTTGCCAGCATCCTTGGCAGTCTTTGGTTTTAAATGCATCACTCCCATCTTTGCCTTTGTTAACACATGGCGATCTTCTCCCTGCATGTCCTCATAGTCTTCACTGGCATCTTCTTAGAAGGACACCAGTTATATTAGTGGATCAGGAGCCCACTTTACTCCATTATGACCTCATATTAACTAATAACATTTGCAAAACCCTACTCTCAAACATGGTCATATTCTGAGATACTAGATGTTAAGACCAACACACAGGCATACACACACACACAGGCTGCCTGGAAAGTATCCAGCCATGTAACCATTCTTGTTTTATTGACAATGGCTGGATTATTTTCTGGACAGCCCTCATATATACATTTTTTTTTTTGAAGTGGGCATAATACAACCCATAAAAATGTCAAAAAAATAAGATGTCGGTTGCATGTTTTAGAGATCCCTGTTTGGTATGAAATACAGTCCTACAAAATTTTCATATGTTTCCTTGGGCATATATTTACTTGTGTTGGACCCTAGAAATATGCTATGTTGGGAATGAATTCTGATTCTGAAGGATTTTCATGGCAGAGTCCATCTGTCAATTCTAGCACACTGGTCAGCAAGAGAGACGTGAAATCAGAGGGAAAAAAAAAAGGAAGAGGATCATTGCACATGAAAATGGGGCAGACACATGGAGCCAAGGAAATAAGTACAGCCAACGACTGAAATCCGGAAAGTTGCCAGGCACAGAAACAGCTACTTTCCCCTTAACGTGGTTGTTCATTTCTGCCTTTCATGGTATCTGCTTTCCACCATCTTTCTCTAGATACTATTTCTCTGTTCCATTTGCACCCAGAACACAACTTCCTTTAATTGCATCATGTTCAACTTCACGTGCTCATTTGAAGCCACCTAGAATTCTTGTTTCCAACTCTATTTCCTGAGAGACAACCACACTGGACTGGAGGCATAGGAGGTGTGATTAAGTACACAGGACTGCTCCTTGTGTAGGGCTTGAACTCATTTTGTAGCAGTGAGAAGGAATAGGAGGAATGTTCTATAGAGGTGTTTAGAAGGTATATATAGGGAATGCTGGGATGGCTCAGCAGGATAAGCGCTTGCCTTGCAGCCCCAAACTCCGAGGATTGAATCCTGGCCCCGGCCTATGTGAACTCATAGCTGAACTGGGGTGTGCCCCCAGTTCAGTTCTTGCTGGGGCCTAGTTCTTGCCCTGCACAACCTGGTGCCCACCTGTGGAGTGAAACTATATGGAAAACTAATGCTGTCAACTATGGAGACTGCTCTGGGCCCTCCTCCCCACCCCTTCTCTCTGTCTCTCTTTCTGTGTGAAAGGTGATGGAGACGAAGTCGAAAATAAGATCCTGACAGTGGCCTCTGACTCATATTGACCAAGTAGCATCTAGCTGGTGTATAACTCAGATTAGGAAGGAGAGAAAGGAGGGTATAGTACTCGTACACATCATCTGTCTGCTAATGTTCTGTTTAAATGAGATAAACATCACTTCTGCTCCTGTGTTATTGACCACAACAAGCCATGTCAATCTACCACAATGGTGCTGCTATTCACTAAAATCAATATGTAAGATATTTAGGGGTATAAAATAGACAGACTAGTACGTAATGCCACAAATGTGGCATTGGGCAGTTGGGTAAACAGTGGTTCCACTCTTTATTCCAAGGTCCCGGAACTAAAAGAGATTGTAGATAAATCAAAAGGTAAAATAGCACTCAGTGAAAAGGTAGAGAATGTGGAAGTATTTGCCACAATAATAGAGCTCCCTGGGATCACAGTGGGAAGGCAGAGGAAGGTAGAGCTCAGTGGGAATCAGCTCACACAAGACAAAGCACAAAGAAGTATGGAGAAGAGGGTTACTGCATTCCATCTAAAGTTCACATTGTGTATAAACATATGAAAGGCTCTGAGAAGTCCTGCAGTAAAGATTTAATGAAAAGTATTATTCTACATAATAGCCCTCCACATTTAAAAAAAGATTTATTTATTGTCTTTTTGACAGAGACAGAGAGAGACAGAGACAGAGAGAAGGGGGAGGGCCCAGAGCAGTCTTCATAGCTGTATGTCATCAGTTTCCACATGGTTTCATTCTACACAGGTGGGTGGGGAGGCTGCGCAGGGTGGGAACCTGGCTCGGGGCCTCCCACACAGGCGGTTTGCCCCAGTGAGAACTGAACTGGGGGTACATCTCAGTTCAGCACCTCGGTCCACACGGGCCCGGGCTGATATTTGATCCTTGGATCCCAGGGCTGCAAGGCAAGTGCTTAACCCATTGAGCCATCCCAGCATCCCCCTATATAACTTTATTAACCAATGTCACCCTCCAAAGTTTAATAAATTAGAAAAAAGAAAGATTATTGTAATGTCTTTCATCCATACTTATAACCACAGAGTTGTGAGAACTGCTTAGCAACAAGGAAGATATCCGATGAAAATGTTTTCAAATTTTGTTATTTCAAGCCAAATATTACAGAGAACCCTAGTATATAAACCAGAGAGAAGCAGTGTTGTTCTGGTTTCATCAGTTCTAAGATTAGAGCCTCACCTTTGTTGGGCCTCTGTGTCACCCACCCTGCCCCGGAGAAAGCGTCATGGAACAGTAGGAATTAGAGAAACATTGTCTGAAAAATCCACAATCCATTGTCTGAAAGGTCCTTTATTCTTGGAAGGCGAGACAATGGCATAGAGAGTTAAACAATTAGTGACACAACTGGGTCTGTAGTGTGTAGGTCTCCAGCTTCACCAGGCAGTGTGTTCTACTGCATTATGCTGCCTTATGTCTTTGCCCTACCGCTTGTATCCCTCCTTGTAATTACTCTGTTTCTCTGTTGATTCCTCACATCACGGCATCAGTGAACATAATGAACCCTGGTCTTAAGACTCCCCTTGGGAATAGGCATTGCATGGAGAATCATTCAGCCTATTACTGGTGCACAAATGATGGCATCCTAATGGCATGAACAAGTTAATGTTTCTACCCAAGTGTCAAACGCACTAATAGAAAGTGACTTGGGCACATGCCAGATTCTGACTCAAAGATTAACAGCCTTTTAAAAAACTTTCTGTATAATGGTTTATCCCACACTCAGAATAAGGTAAAAATGATTCTGAGAACAAAATTCTCAGCAGATTCAGCTTTTGGAGATCTGGATATGAATGTGCTTCAGAGGTTTCAGAAGCACCCATGTAGGTAGGATTGGGAAGCACTAACAAAATTCCAGCTTCTGTGTGTCTCTTCACTAAGGCCTCACTTACTTACCAATGTGCCCATGGGGAATGGTATTACTGTAAAAGCCAAAACCTGTGTATTAGATTTTATAAATAATAGAAAACAAGTAAATGGGACAGCAGTGCCAACAGAAGAAAGTGCACAGCTCACAGCCTCCTGAAAGCTCCCCTGCTGTAATGAAGGAATTAGCTTAATGAATGGACCCACTTAACACCAATCAAGGTTTCTCTTTTACATACATCTATAAGGGGTTGCTTGCTTATAAGGGGGCAGGATTATTTGGTTTTTATTAAAAAATGTGATCACAGTATGCTTATTATTCTAAAAGTCATTTTTCATTTAAAAATATGAGAAACTTATTTCCAAATACACAGAAAGTTATCTCATCCTTTTAATAACTACATAATATTTTATAGCACAAACCTACCCTAACTTATCTAACAATTTTCATTTTTAGAGATAGTAAGGCTGTTTCCAAGATCTTTGTCAGCATCAGATGTTTATAATCTTTACAATCATTACCAATGTGAGGAAAAATACCGTGTATTAATTGGCATGTCTCTGGTCAACAGCAGAGCAAAGCTAATTTCATCTGTTCCTTGGCCATTTAGAATTTTCTCTTCTAAAGAGCTTGTGTAAATGTTTGTCCATATTTCTATTGCATTGTTTAGTTTTCAAGGGGTAGAAATAGTCTGTACTTTAGAATTTAGTCACAAGCCTATCTTTTAAATTTGTTTATATGAGGGCTGACCCCCCAAAACACAGAGTTTACTTATAAAATAGTATGTATTTATTATTATATGTTTGAACTTCAGTCACTTTCAAAGTGCTCTCCATTTGATGCAATACACCTATCGAGATGCTTTTCCACTGCTCAGAACAGTTTTGAATTCGTCGAGTAAGATGTCTCTTAGTGTTCCTGCTGTTTTTTGTTCCACTTCTTCCACATTGGCAAAATGGTTCCCTCTGATGACTTATTCATCCAGGGACACAAACAAACAAACAAAAAGTCACTCAGGGTGAGATTGGGTGAATAGGGAAGGTGGATCATGGGAGTCATGCCGTTTTTGGTTAAAAACTGAACACTCAGTGGGTTTGGGCAGGTGCGTTAACATGCCACAAATTGTTTGTGTAAATCACCATCCTGAAATAGGCAAACACATTAAAAGGATCTCCAAAAAAAATATTCACTGAAACCAAAGGCAGCCTCTCTTACAACAATGCCAGCTGGTGCACTGATGCAGATAGGTTCCTAGATCACTCACCTAGTGGGGAAAGCCTGTACTATAAGGAGCCCACTCTTCAGAAGACAATTACATGTTTTTTGGGGGGGCCCTTTCATATTTTAAGTAGTTTTAAAGTTTAATGTCAAATTTTCAGTCTTTTCCTTTAAATTCTTGTTTGTGTCTTATTGAGAAATCCCTTCTGATCTGAAGACCATAGGGGTTCCTTTTTGTGTGTTTGTTTTATCACTTTTAAGTCTTTGATCCATTTGGCATTTATATTTATGGATGGTGTTCAGTAGGGATCCAGTGTTATTTCCATATGTAAAATCAATTTTCATTCAATCTTGAATGTCTTTTGTATGTAAGGGATTTTCCTCAAATGCATGTTCATGTCTGGGTTGCAACTTCATATTGCACTTCGCAGGAAGGGGGAAAGGAAATAACCAGATTTTCTTCTAATGAAGTGAAGCTGACATTGCACACACCACTGTTATTTTCATCTGATAGCTAGAACTTAGCCATGAGGCCATACGGAGCAATAAGAGAGTCTAAGAAAGCAGCTTTAGCTGGGTAGCCATGTGCCAAGGGAGAAGGTGAGATTGATTTGAGTCAAAAGCCAGAGATCTCCACCAATATCCATTTCTCCCATGTTCCTTAGTATTAAAAGGAAATTTTAGACCACAATAGTTTCCAGTAAAATAAAAAAAAACTCTTGCTGCTTATTATGGTCATGTGACTGTGTGGAAGTTGATGGATGAGGTTTCTGGAACAGATTTTTCAGATAAGAAGAGCTAACTTGGGACACCTTTTTATCCTTCCCACACTCTATTACCTGGAATGTAAACGTAACATTACTGTTGAAATTGCAGAAAGCATCTTGGGACATGAAGCATATTGAGAATGAAAATCAAGCACTCAGGGAGAAGCCGAATGGCTCAGCGGGTTAAGCTCTCACTTTGCAGCCTTGGACTCCAAGGATCGAGTCCTGGCCCTGGCCTGTGTGGACCAATATGCTGAACTGGGTGTGCTTCCCATGTGAAAGGGCCCCAGTTTAGTTCTCGCCTGGGCGGGTTTCCCATGTGGGAGGTCCCTGGTTTGGCCCCCAGCCTCCCATGCAGGAGGCCTCTGGATCAGTTCCTGCCCTGAGTGGCCCCCAGCCCACCTGTGGAATGAAACAATGTGGAAAACTGATGACGTACAACTATGGAGACTGCTCTGGGTCCTCCCCCTTCTCTCTCTCTCTTTCAAAAACAGTAAAATAAATCTTAAAAAAAAAAAGAAAGGAAGAAAATCAAGCACTCAGGGTGACCAAATATATAGTCAGAGTATCTTGGTGGTTGATGACTTCTCAGAACTACCACACCAACCCTGAATGGCCTCTTCCTAAATTTCTTTTACATGACAGCAAAATAACCTCTTATCTTCCTTGTTTAAATTGACTGTTCTTTTAAAATTTGCTAAATGCAAGCAAACATCATTTTAATTTATTTTCAGTTCTTATGCCTCTTACCCTATTTATCTTATCGCACAGGCACTTTTTGCGTAATGATAAAGAGAAGAGTGAAAATTTGACATCCTCTGTCATGCTTGATTTTAAAGAAGACATGTCTAAATTTTCTCTATTAAAACTAATGTTTGGAGGATGCCAGGATAGCTCAGCAGTTTGAGTGCTTGCCTAGCAACCATGAGGTACAGAGATTGAATCCCAGCCCTGGCCCATGCAAACCTATATACTGAACTGTGGCAAAACTGGTAACCACTAAGATGGCAGGAAAGGTTCTCACCTCCCATGTGGGAGGCCCCCAGTTTGGATCCTTCCTGGTGTGGCCCCACATCTACCTGTGAGGAATGAAACTATGTCACAGCTAATGATGTACAACTATGGAGACTGCTCTGAGCCCTCGCCCTTCTTCTCTCTCTCTCCTGCTGTCTTTCTCTCACCTCTCAAACAATAAAATAAATCTTTAAACAAAACTGTTTGCCATGATTTTAGTACATACCTTTTGTCTATTAAATGGAAGGAAATCTGCAAAAAGTTTTAATTATGAATGGGTATTGGATTTCAATGAATAATTTGTTCTCTTTATCTTATTAATATGGTCATATGGTTCTTCTTTAATGTTTGCCATGGAAAGAATTTTCTAAAAATTTCTACATGTTAAATGTTGTAATGCCTGTCCCAACCTCTTCCCTGATCCAGACTTGTTTATCCAATATGTCTTTGAAACTACTCTTGAATAGCTAATAGTTATCTTAATACTAAAGTATTTAGCACCCAGTTTTTAAACAGACTTCATCCCTTCCCCTATCCCAGTGATTCTGTCACTTGGTAATGGGCAACTTTATTCATTTAATTTCTCAGCCTCATATTTGGAGTCAACCTTATTTATTCTTCTACCCTGACATCTCACATCAAATCCATCAGAAAAATAAAAACAGCACCTCTGTTTTAAATATTTATCAGAATTTTTCCACTCTTCAACACCTCTATCTCTAATATACTATCCTATATGTCTTAGGTTAAGTTCTTGGGAACTGATTCTGAGGTGGAGATTTGCACGCAGAAAGTTTACTAGGAAATATCTTTGGGATAAAAAGTTGTGAATGAGAAAAGAAGTATGATTGGGCGGAGGGAGAAATGAATTCAGATGGAGGTGCAACAAAGGCCTGGGGAGTTCTGGAGCTGGGATAGTAAGGGAGTAGACTTTAGACCTCAGTGCTGATGGTCATTGGATGCAAGCTGCCCCTGCAAGTGGTGTTACACTGAGCATAGCAGGCTCTCTTTGACAAAGGACAATTCCTGGAGAGGATTCCACTGGAAGTCCTCAGATACCAACAATCCCAACATCTGGGGAAATAAATTCCTCAATCTTGAAAGAGGGATTTGGGTGGGACAACACAGCATCTGTTTCACTGTCTCCCCCATCAACTCTCCCATCCTACTGCAATTGTTTCTTAATGGTCTCCTGCTATCCCTGCTCTGTCAGATATCAAGGTTTATTATAAAATGATGGTAATCAAGAAAAGAGATGGTGGCACACACAAAAATAAACAAGTAGAGCAGAACAGAAAGTCACTAAATAGATCTATATAGAAGATGCTGAGATGTCTCAGTGGATTGAGTGCTTGTCTTGCAGCCCCGGGGTCTGAGGATCGAATCCCAGCCCTGGTCTGTGCAGACCCACATGCTAAACTGGGGGTTGTGCCCCCAGTTTGGTTCTCACCAGGGTGTGCTTCCCATGTGGGAGGCCCCCAGCTCACAGGGGCATGGGTCTTATGCGGGAGGCCCCCAGCCTAGTTCCTGCACTGCACAACCCTGTACCCACCTGTGGAGTGAAACTATACAGAAAACTGATGACATACAACTATGGAGATTGCTGTGTGCTCTTCCCCTTCTCTCTGTCTCTCTTCTCTCTCTGTCAGAAGCAATAAAAATAAATTTTAAAAGAATAGATCTATATAAATATGGTCACAAATTTATTACAAACAGTGCACTTTTAATAAATAATGAGGAATCAACATCTGTATAGAAAAAGATAAATCTTGGGATGCCAGGATAACTCAACAGGTTGAGCACTTGCCTTGCATCTGCAAGGTCTAGGGATTGAATCCCAGCCCTGGCCCATGCAAACCCATGTACTGAACTGCAGGAAAATTGGTAACCACTGGGATAACTATGAAGGTTCTTGCCTCCCACGTGGAAGGCCCCCAGCTCAGTTCCCATCCTGTGTGGCCCCACATCCACCTATGTGGAATGAAACTATGTCACAACTAAGGATGTACAACTATGGCGACTGCTCTGGGCCCTCCCCCCTTCTCATTCACCTCTCACAACAATAAAATAAATCTTTTAAAAATAAATAAGTAAATCATGGCTACTATACTTTACCATGTTAAAAATCAATTCTTAATGGGTTGAAGATCCAGACCTCAAAAGTAACACTATATTATTTGTGTAAAAATATATAGCTTTATGACTTGAGGTAGGCAAAAATTATAATTTATAAATGAAAACGTTGATTATTGGACCATGCATACTAAAACTAAGAACTTCTTATCCATTAAGAGAGTAAAAAACAAGGTATTGTTTCTGCTTACTTTTAGGATTTTCAATTTATTACTGGTCCACAGCAATTTTTCTATCATGTGCTTTGTTGTGGTTTTCTTTATGCTTATCTTACTTAGAGTTCATTAAACTTTTTGGATATGTAGGTTTATCCTTGTCACCAAACTGGAAAAATTATTCAACCATTACTATCTCAAAGTGGTTTTTTTTGTGTTTTTTTCCCCAGTATCCTCTCTTTTGGGACTCTATACATATCTTATACTACTTGACATTTTCTCACAGGTAACTGAAGTTCTGTTCATTTTTTTAGTTTTTCTTTTCTTTTTTTTTTTTTT